>CAUYLG010054869.1:0-87527 GCA_963573385.1 Cacajao melanocephalus
GGGTGTGGTGGCATGCACCTGTAATCCCAGCTACTTGGGAGGCTGAGGCAGGAGAATTGCTTGAACCTGGGAGGCAGAGTTTGCCGTGAGCTGAGATTGCACCATTGCACTCCAGCCTGAGTGACAGAGCCAGACTACATCTTAAAAAAATAAGTAAATAAATAAATAAATAATTTTAAAAATTGAAGTATGTGCAAAGACATATTAAACAAAAGTGAACCAAAGGGAAAAAAGGCAAGTTAATTTGAATATCAGAGAAAGTATATAAACTCTCCTTGGTTGGGCATGATGGCTCACGCCTATAATCCCACACTTGTGGGTGGTTGAGGTGTAAAGATCACCCGAGGGCAGGAGTTTAAGAGCAGCCTGGGCAACATAATGAGACCCCATTACCAGAAAAATAAAAATAAAAACATTAGCCAGGCATGGCAGTGCACACTTGCAGCCCTCAAGAGATTGAGGCAGGAGGATCACTTGAGTTCAGGAATTTGAGGCTGCAATGAGCTACGATTGCACCATTACATTCCGGCCTGGGCAAGAGAGTGAGACCCTATCTTAACAAAAAGTTTTTAATAAAAAATAAATAAACTCTCCTACCATGCTTGTAAATTAGTCCATTTTTCTTTACATCCCATATCTGGAATCTGTGTTATCAGAAACACCAAGTTTAGAATAATCTTCCTAGCATATTTTGTCTCCTTTATCCCTGATGGTACTTTTTGCTTTAAGGGCTTTTTGGTCTAACACTACTATAATGACAATAGCTTTCGTTTTTTAAATTTTTTATTGAGAAGGAGTCTCATTCTGTTGCCCAGGCTGTTGCACGCAGTGGCGCCGTCTCGACTCACTGCAACCTCCACTGCCCAGGTTCAAGCGATTCTTGTGCCTCAGCCTCCCGAGTAACTGGGACTACAGGTGTGTGCCACCATGCCCAGCTAACTTTTTTGTATTTTTTAGTAGAGACGAGGTTTCACCATGTTGGCCAGACTGGTCTTGAAGACTTGACCTCAGGTGATTCACCCACCTCGGCCTCCCAGAGTGCTGAGATTACAGGCATGAGCCACCACGGCTGGCAGCTTTCTTTTGATTAATGTTAGTCTGGCAAATGTTTCCAACTTTTTACTTTAATCTTTCTTCATCTTTTTGTTTTAGATGTATACCTTGCAAATAGCGTATAGATGAATTTTGTTTTGTTTTGTTTTTTTTGAGACAGAGTCTTGATCTGCTGCCAGGCTGGAGTGCAGTGGCACGATATTGGCTCACTGCAACCTCCACCTCCAGGGTTCAAGTGATTCTCCTGCCTCAGCCTCCTGAGTATCTGGGACTACAGATGCGTGCCACCATACCTGGCTAATTTTTGTATTTGTAGTAGAGACAGGGTTTCACCATGTTGGCCAGGATGGTCTCAATCTCTTGACCTCATGATCCACCTGCCTCAGCCTCCCAAAGTGCTGGGATTACAGACATGAACCACCACGCCCGGCCATATATGGACTTTTAAAATTCGATCTGAGAATCATTGTCTTCTGACCGGCTAGTTTAGTCCACTTATCTTTATTACTGAATCATTTATTTTTACTACCCTGTATTGACCAGAAGGGCCTTTATTTTGCTCCTTTTCTTTCTTTTCCTTTTCTTTCCTTTCCTTCTCTTTTCCTGACTTCCACATTGATCAAGTTTTCTTTATTCGCTCTTTGCCTTCTACTAGGTTGGAAGTTACACATTCTCCAACCATTTGTTTTTGATGCTTCTGGCAGTGGTGGCGTATGAGTAACACTCTTGCTCATCATTAAGCCTAAAGTGAATCGGTATTTCTCCCTATATCTGAATTAAAAAGCCATAGAAGATAAGACTCCAATCATTCCTTCCTGTCTTAGAGATTATTTACTAACATTTTAGTTCCACCTTAGATCCCAAGAATTGATTGTTGCTATTATTGTTTTCTATGGGCAATACTTGCTCAGGCACAGATTTGCTTCCTACATCGTCCTTCCTTCCTTGTGGGTTACGTTTCTTTCTTGCTGAAGTTTTTCCCTTGATAATTATTTCAGTAAGAGGCTGTTGGTGGCAAACTGTCGCCTCCTAGACGTCTCAGATAGATTGAGCTCCCATTATTGACAGGTGCTTCCCTGCCCATAAAGTTTCCTGAATTGACATTCTTCCTTTTCCTTCCCTGTCTCGTTCCTCCACGGTGCTACTGGTGCTTCCTGGCATCCGTTCCCATATGAACTACTTCAGTCAAATATGTTTCTAGTGTCAAGGTCTGTTGCTAGGTGAATCAAACCTAAGGCAGCCTTCTTTCAGTCCTCACCTTTGTTCGTGAGCTTCCTCTCTCTTCAGCTTCTCTTGGTCTGCCTTACTTACTTGTATTCTTCATCTCCCTCTTTGAACACTTCTTCAGAGTAAAGGCCCCATGAGAATTGTTTCCAAGTCTGATCTCATTCTTCTTTGAGAAGCTTCTAGGTGTGTTTCGTCTACTCCAAAATTTAGAAACAAAGAGTACCTACATGTGTTAGTCCATTTGAGTTACTATAAAAGAATACCTGAGGCTGGGTAATTTATAAAGAAAAGAGGTTTGATTGGCTCACAGTTCTTCAGACTGTACAGGAAGCACAGAGCCAGCATCCACTTCTGATGGGGCCTCAGGAAGCTTTCAGTCATGGCAGAAGGCGAAGGAGGGGTAAATACGTCACATGGTGATAGCAAGAGCAAGGAGTGGGGGTGGGGTGCCATGCTCTTTAAATAAAACAGTCAGATCTCACGTGAGCTCCAAGTGAGAACTCACTTATTGCCAAGGGTATGATGCTAAACCACTCTTGAGGGGTCCTCCCCATGATCCAATCACTTCTCACCAAGCCCCACCTCCAGTATTGGGAATCACATTTCAACACAAGATTTAGAGGGAACAAATAACCAGACTATGTCATCATATCTCCATGCCTGCCCCAAATCAAGATGATATTTGTCCAGAGAAAGAAAATAAATTCTTATCATTTTCTACATCTTGCAACCTGTCCTTCCTCAATTCCAGGACATCATTCTCTTTTTATTCTTTTCCTCCCTGTCAGACTATGCTTTCTCAATCTTGATTCTTGACTCCTCCTTCTCTTCCTCCTCCTCTTCCTTTGCTTGACTTTTTTTTTTTGGAGACAGAGTCTCACTCTATCACCCAGGCTGGATTGCAGTGGTGCGATCTCAGCTCACAGCAACCTCTGCCTCCCGGGTTCAAGTGATTTTCCTGCCTCAGCCTCCCTAGTGTCTGTCACCACATTTGACTGATTTTTGTATTTTTAGTAAAGCCAAGTTTTCACCATGTTGGTCAGGCTGGTTTCAAACTCATGACTTCAGGTGATCTGCCCTCCTCAGCCTCCCAAAGTGCTGAAATTACAGATGTGAGCCACCATGCCCCACCTGCCTGACCTTTAAATATTGCTGTTACCCAAGGTCACTGGCCCAGTGCTTGTTTAATGTTCATCCACTCTCCTGGTTGACCTCATACTTTGTGACTTTAGTACTATTAATGTGTTGATAATTCTTTTGAAAATACATTAATCTATCCATATATTTATTTATTTATTGAGCACAATTTATTAAGAACATTCTATATATCAGGTCTATGTTAGATGGCCGAGATGCAGTAGGGTGCCACACAGAGAATATCCCTGCCCTTGTGGAGTTTACTATACTTAAAGATTGTTGCTATGGACCTGTTTATATTTCTTTCTTTTCTTCCTTCCATCCATGGACCATTTATTGATTCACCATTCATCTATCATCCATTCTTTCCTTCTCTCACTGATTCATCTATTCATTGGCTCATCGATCCAACCACTGACCTCAAAGCATCTACTAAGCCATCTATCTATTCATCCACCCACCCTCCAATGGACCAAACCTTCTCAATATTAGTGACCCCAAACCAGTGGCACATCGGGAATTTGAAAGAAGGAGGAAGAAGAGGAGGAGGAGATTGAGGAGGAGGAGATTGAGGAGGAGGAGGAGAAAGGTCTTTCTGAAACTGAATCTAGGGGTTTGGTGGGGAAAAGGAATCTCTAGAAAGCTCCCCGTTTGATTCTGATTCACCCAGCCTGGCACCTGACTATGGAAAGCTATTTGGGGACCACTATATTAGATTAGAAGCACTGTGAATACAGGAGCTTAGTTTAGCTTTCCCTAAAAGTAGACTCTAAGACAAAGATTCAGATGCAGTCCATTTATGTAGGAGGTGAACACTGAAAGTAGGGAAAAGAAGAAAAGGAGGGGGGAAAGGCCAAATAAAGAATGCTTGATGAGCTTGTGGACACCTGAGGTTCAATCCTGTTGGGGACCCTCCAAGATATCTTGTGGAATAGACCTAAAATGATCCTATCAGAGGACAGGAGACAGGCATTTATGGCCAATTGATTGAGCACTGGGGGCTGTTAGCTCCCCAACAATTCCAAGCCATGCTCCCAGGGGAGCCTAGAAAGCCCTCAGGGAGATGTGAAGACAGATGGAGGCACTGGCCATGGCTCCTGCTCCACAGCTTCAGGTAAACTTAGGTGCATCTAGGGAACATGGGGTGGCACTGACAACTACAGAGAGGCCATGTCTGTCTTGTTTACTGTTGCGTTCTCACACATTAGCCCTTAGCCTAGTGCGTGGCCTCGAGTGGGTGCTTAACAAATATTTGATAAATAAATCTTGTTCGACTACCAGAACTTGAAACAGGTACCAGATGACACTAACAATTCCTTTCATTGTGCTCTCCCTTCTAGCTGCGACTCCTTCGCTTCTAGACACCACCAACCCCTCTACAGCACCTCAGTCTTTTCTTTTTCTTTCTTTTTTTCTTTTCTTTTTTTTTTTTTTTTTTGAGATGGAGTTTTGCTTTTGTTGCCCAGGCTGGAGTGCAATGGTGCAATCTCGACTCACTGCAATCTCTGCCTCCCGGGTTCAAGCGATTCTCCTGCCTCAGTCTCCTGAGTAACTGGGATTACAGGCATGTGCCACCACAACCAGCTAATTTTGTATTTTTAGTAGAGATGGGGTTTCACCATGTTAGCCAGGCTTGTCTCAAACTCCCAACACCTGCCTTGGCCTCCTAAAGCGCTAGGATTACAGGCGTGAGCCACCGCGCCCGGCCATCCTTAGTCTTTTCACTTTGTTTCCATCCCACCCCAAGAGGGTTACTGGAAGCATCTGGAATCATAAAGCTCCCTCCACTCGACCCCCTATGTGACTCTGCTGGACCATCCTGCTGGGTGTCCCTGGTCAGAGGCCCTGCTGTCACCACGCCCTTCTGGACTCCACAACTGGCGGAGATGATGCCCAAAGCATCATTGTGGAACCAGCTATAGTCAGACTCTTGAAAAGACTCAATCCAAATCTCAGAGGGGCAGAGCGCATCTCCCAAGCCTAGCCTCACATCCAGGACCAGGACTAGCATGAGGCAAGTGAGGCATTTTCTTTGGTACCAAAGTTGAAGAGGGTGCAAAAAATTCAGGAAGTGATATAAATAATATTTAAATGCAATTAAAAAAATTTTTTTAGGTGGAGTCTTGCTCTGTTGCCAGGCTGGAGTACAGTGGCATGATCTCAGCTCACTGTAACCTCTACCTCCTGGGTTTAAGTGATTCTCCTGCCTCAGCTTTCTGAGTAGTTGGGACTACAGGTGTGTGCCACCATGCCCAGCTAACTTTTGTATTTTTAGTAGAGACAAGGTTTCACCATATTGGCCAGGCTGGTCTTGAACTTCTGACCTGGTGATCTGCCCACCTCAGCCTCCCAAAGTGCTGGGGTTACAGGCATGAGCCACCACACCTGGCTAATGCAGTATTTTTTAAAAATCAAAATGCAAAAGTGAACAATAATGTTCAAAATGATATGAACAAAATAACATCTGAAGTGAAGAAAGGATGGGTATTGCTTTTTTTTTGCCTTGATCTCCAATGTGGCTCAGATGAGTGCTGTACTGATGCTGTGCTATCTATCTGAATGTCACTGTTACTTGTCCTGCATGCTTAAAAATTTGGGAGGGGTGGCTGGGTACCGTGGCTCATGCCTGTAATCCCAGAACTTTGGGAGGCTAAGACAGGGGGATTGCTTGAGCCCAGGAGTTTGATGAGACTCCTGGGCAACATGATGAGACCCCCATCTCTACAAAAAATAAAAATTAGCTGAGAATGGTGGCCTATGCCTGTAGTGCCAGTTACTCGGGAGGCTGAGGCAGGAAGATCGCTTGAGCCCGGGAAGTCAAGGCCTCAGTGAGCTGTGTTCTGACCACTGCACTCCAGCCTGGGCAAGTCCTTTTCCCTTTTAAAGACGGGGAGGACAGAGCTGGTGCAGCGTGGTGCTCCCACCTTCCCTTCCACTATAGAAGTCCGGGATTTTTCTGAAGGTGACACACTGACTCGGAGCGAGACCCTGTCTCAAAAATAATAATTATTATTTGAGAGGGAAATATGCTGATGTCTGCAACATTTGAAAGTTTTTTTAAAGGTAGACTGTTGGATGGATAGATTGATAGGTGTGGGGTAAATAGTGTTATAAACTATTAATCATTCAGTCTAGGTAGTGGTGGATGTATGTATGTTTAGTGTAGAATTCTTTCACCTTTTCTATACATTAGAAAGTCTTCATAATCTTGAAAAGGAAAAAATGAAAGAGCTATGAAACGACACCCAAGGCTGGCTCTCTGAGGTCAAACCAGCACAATGCATGAATCCTTCGCTGTCCAGGAGTGAGTTCCCCACCACACCCTCACTCATGGTGAGGATGGAACCCACCTAGGGGACTGCCCCCTCCTTGACCAAAGCCTCTCTCTGGCTCTTGTCACTGAAGTCCCCTCTAGAATAGCAAGGCCTGGATCCCTCCACTTCCTGGATGGCCCCCACGAAGCCTGTTTGGCTCCCTTCCTACGAGGTCTTTAAGTGTGGAACACTCAGTCCCTGGGATAAGACAGTGTCATAAAACACGTTCAATAGTAAGCATCCATCTGTGTTTGGAGAAAAATGACTAAAAACTTTTGTAATGTTAAGGACCTGAAATAAAACTCTAGAAAGAAGCAATAGTTATCAACTAGGCAGGGGGTAGGGTGTGGGGACACAGGAAACATTTAGGACTAGGGTGGAGATCCCTCCTTTCGGCCGGCAGTTTGCACTCTCACCGCTGGGGGGCGACTCAGGGCGGCCTTGGGACCGTGCGATTGCGATCCTGGGTTCCTCTGGCGCACGTGGGTCTTGGTGGTTCCAGGTCCTGGCCCCATCGCAAGGGGCCAGGTACACCTACACACCTCTGCTGCAGACGCAGGTGGGGACAGTTTACAGGGTCTGCAGCCCGTCCAGCTAGGGTGCCCCATAAGAACTGACGGGAGCCCGGGGGGCTGACGCGGATTCCTTCTCTCCTTCTCAATCTGACTCCGGAATAAGCCTTGCCAGAACTACCTGCTCCCTTGGACTTGCACAGCAAGCCCACTGCGAGGAGAGCTGAGACTTCTTCCCTTCAACTTCTACTTTTACGCTCGAGTGATGGTGAAGGTGGGAGTAGACGGGTGCGGGAGATGAGAGGTGCAAAGACGGGTCCCATCCACTCCTCCTCCCCATTTCTCCCAGTGTCCTGGATACGAGTACGGGGATCAATGTCCTACCGACCAAGGTTTCGGGTTTTCCTTGGGTGTCTAGGGTGCTAGTTCTCCCGCTCTGGCCACCCTCAGGATTCGCCCCCCAGGACAGGGACGTTACAAGATGAGCACAAAACCTGGAGCCGGGATCAGTGGAGCGGATCCAGGCGAGCCTGCCGTTCAGAGTCTGCCTGGTGTCTCCTTCGTCCTTTTAAAGACAGGAAGGACAGAGCTGGTGCAGCGTGACCTTCTCGCCTTCCCTTCCACTATAGAAGTCCGGAATTTTTTTAAGGACACACTGACTCGGAGGGCACCCCCCGGGTCCGTGGACCTGCTGAGAAGCCTTGGGAGTTGGGGCGGGGAATAAACAATCAGCCCCTTACTCCGCCCCTGCACCCCAGGCCTGGGAGACGTTAGTGGTCTTGGGAAGACGGGAAACTGAGGACCCTTCAGTCAGTCCAAGATCCTGAACGCGTGACAATAGTGACAACGGGGAATTAGGCAGAAGGTAGCAGACCCCTCAGATGGCTCGTTTAAAGCATTAGAGCCGCAGTGATGGCTGAGGGCACCGGGTCTTATCCCTCCTCCCTTCCCACTCCAGTTCTGTGGCCGCCTGAACTGGAGGTGAGGTCACCTCTGTCGCAGGCACTTTAGGGAGCACGCCCACACGGATGCTCTGCACACACGCACTCACACTTACCAAGGTTCTCACAACACACGATGCAGCTTCCCCTACCCCACACGCAAATCTTCACCTAGCCTCTCACAGGCCACTTGCAAGCGGGCGGGGAGGAACATGTACACTACTTGGCATTCTCCCCGGCTTCCTGCCCGTGCACCATTCGCACTTGGAGAAGTCGTTCCTAACGAAGCCTCTGCCTCCGCGGTGAGAGAGGACCCCGGAATCCACCCAGCCGACTTGCACTCCCAGCTCCCATCCACAAAGTCTGACTCTGACTTTTCCCAACAGTCCCTGGACTGGCTCTCCTGGAGGCTGTGCAGGTGCTGCGCCTGGGGTGGGATCAGCACAGAAAACGACTAGATCCTTTGGGTAATTTAGGCAAACACTTTGTCAGACTGTCTGCTCAAGACAAGGGGAGACTGAACCCTACAGCCTAAGGCTGTTGATTCTAGAGTCAGATCTCTTCGCTGTGGCTGTGCAAACCCCAGCTTGGATTGCAGAGAGGGGTTCTCCTGGATGGGAGATGTCTCCTGCCAGGCCAGATCGGCTCCTGGCTCTAGGAGCCTGGCGAAATGCACAGCCCACTTCTGACTTCCTTTATAGCCCTCTTCACAATCTGAAGTCACCGTTGTGGATTTCTGCCTGCCCTTGTTTATTGCCTGTCTCCACCTAAATAGACTGTAAGCTCCAGGAGGGCGAGGCTGAGTTTCTTTCTCCGGGTTTCTAACACTACCCCAGCCCTGATCGGCTGTTTATAAATATTGGTTGAACAAATTTATAAGGTTCTGATACATAAAAGCTCCCCCGTCCCACTCTGTTTTGAGACTGGAAGTTGAGAGCCTCCACCAAATTCTCAGATGGACCCGCCCCGGGGAGAGATTCGAACAAACCTCGTCCTGGCGGCTGAGGGTAGCGCTGCGGCACTCCCGCTCTCCTGCTTTCTCCTCACACCTGAGGAGCCTCTTCCACACCAACTAAACTTTGTGCTCCCTAGAGCCCTCGCCGGACCCTTTAACCACAGCTGCTCACCATCTCCGGTTTCAGCCGGCGGGAGCCAGTTCCCACGCCTCCCAGCGCGCGGGGATCCCTGCTGGTATAAACACGAAACCGACACCAGGCCGCGCAAGCCTTTGTCTCTTCTTTATTTGCGGATATAATTATGTACCGCATTCTAAATTAGAGATAGATTTTTTTTCTGATATACATTTCATCTTATTCACCACGAGCACACCACACGCACAGTAGAACAGTTCCACACCTGATAAATTGCACAAGATGAGTTTGGATTCCTGAAAACCCGCAGGCAAGCTGGCCCCGCCGCGGCTTCTCGCCTCCCGGCTTCATTGAAGGAAATCGCCCACCCAAAATGGATTTCCCAGTCAGCCTTTCCCGCTGTAGGGTTGAAACGTCTCCAGAATGGGAAGCTCTCTTGCTGGAAATGGCTGGACGCTGTAGATTCCGAGCATTGGATGGCTGTAAAATGTCCCCCCAAGGTCGAGTTTCCACGGCTGTGAGCTGCGCCCCCTCTCCCTCCCTTTCCAACCCCCTCGGTGACTGGAGCCAAAGTGTCGGGGCCCCACGTGGAAGGACAGAGAACCCTCCCGCAAATGCGCCCCGCCTCCCCCCGAAACCAGGGTGTTGTGGAAAAGAAAGGACAACAGAAACGCAGACGCAATGGATCGTGAATCCCTATCCCCTCCCACCCCCCATCCCCGAATAATCAGAAACTAGGAACCAGAGATGTTTAAAGCTTGGCTTCTCAGGCGCGGCGGCAGGGCCCACCGGGCTGGTGGGGGCGGGGTGAAGGGAGAAGGAGGAGAGCGCGGAAGCGCGGCGGAGGTTTGCCCTTGCGCCTTAGTCCTCCGCGTTGGTTCGGTAGGCCTCGATGAGCCCCTCGAGGGAGTGCACGAAGCCGGACACGCTGCAGATGCCGCCAATGACGAAGATGGCGACGTCGAAGAAGACTTGATGCCACAGCAGCTTGCGCCAGAGCAGGCGCAGGTGGAAGAGGCTGGGCAGCAAGAAACAGAGGCCGGCGCCAGTGAGGCTGCCCGTGAGGCCCATGAGTAGCGCGAAGTGCGGCACATAGATGGCCATGAGCAGCGTGAAGACCACGAGCGCGCAGCGCAGCGTCAGCCCCCAGGACTTCAGGCGCCCGTCGCCGCCGTAGCAGGCCGGGAAAAAGGCGCGGCTGCCTTCCTGGAAGAGCGACTTCTCCAGCACCTCGACAGCGGCGAAGAATGGCAGCGGATAGGACAACAGCGCCTTGGCCACCAGAAAGATGTTGACCACGGCGCGGATGGAGCCGGGCAGGTTATCCGTGATGACCTCCTTGGTCTCGTCGGCCCAGGTGAGGTAGGCGACGAGTGCGAAGAGGCCCTTGAGGACGCAGGCGGCGATGTGCGTCCAGTTCATCATGCAGTGGAACTCACTGGGCTGCTGCATGTTGCCCTCCAGGGAAGGCAGGAAGATCTGCGACGTGTAGCTGAACACGATGATGCCAATGGAGATGGGGAACTTCTTGACGTCGATGTAGAACTTGACCTTCTCCCAGGCCCAGTCGCGTGCCCGCGATAGACAGTAGGCTATGACCAGGATATTGATGACGAAGTGGGCCAGAGTGCACAGCAGACTGAACTTGGACACGGCCTTGAGGTTCTTAAGGAAGGCGCAAGGCAGGAGCACGGCCGTGGCGATGATGGACCAGGACTTCTGCGACACGGGCAGCCCCGGGAAGCTGTTGTACATGAGGTTGCCACTCACCACCACGTACAGGATGCACGTCATCACCAGCTCGATGATCTGCGCTACGTTCACCACGCGGCCGCCCAGCGTGGGGAAGCGCGGGGCGCAGCAGGCGTTGGCAATGGCCACGTACGAGTCCCGCACGCGCACCACCTCGCCGTCTTCATTCTCCTCATACAGGCACGCGATGAGGATCTTGCCAGTGTAGCAGCACACTACAGCGGCGAAGATGATGAGGAACAACCCCAGGTAGCCGCCGTGCAGGATGGCGTAGGGTAGGCCCAGCACGAACATGCCCTGTGGGGCGGAGAGGCAACCAAACGCGGAGGCTCAGCGAACTCCGAAACCCAAGAGGGGCCTGGAGGGCGTGGCTTAACGCTGTGGCCCGAAGGGGGCGCTAAGGACTTTGAGAATTGGGTTCGAGCCGCCGGGGAGGCGAGGTTTAGGGTAGGCTGCCGTGGGGATGTAGGAGAGCTAACTGGGAGCCCGGGTATGGAGCTAGAGATGGAGAGGGAGGGATGTATGGACGGATCTGAGAAGGAAAGGTGGGCTGACGGCTGGAAATAGCGAGAGGGCTAGGGTGGGAGAGGGTTGAGAAGAGGGAGAAGCCTCAGAAGGGAAGGGGAAAGCAGAGACACTTCGGGATGGTTTCTGGGGACAGAACCAGAATGAGGAGTGGGGGAAAGTGATGAGAAGGGGCAGGAGGAGGCGTGGTCGGAAAGGGGCGCTAAGAAAGGTAGTGAGCCGGGCCTGAGTCACTTAGAAGAGTGGGCACGGGATTTATGGTAGGGCTGGAATGGGGGGAGCGGGAGCTAAAGAGGGAAACTCGGGAGTCTCAGGCTCAAACCAGAGGAGGAAACGTTAAAGGCGGCAGTGGGAGGGAGAAGGAGACAGAGTGGAGAGGGAGAGGGGCTGAAGGTGGTCGAAGCCTCTGGGAGGCCAGAACAGAGACAATGTGAAGATGCTGGGGGAACAGGGCTCGGGGAGGAGGAGGCAGGATTGGAAATTGAGAGTCTTAGGACAAGGCTGGAGTTAGAGTGGGGCGAGGGCGAGACCTAAGGAAGGGAACTAAGCGGAGGCGGCAGAGGGAAGCAGGAGGAGGAGCCTGGCGGGAAGGCACCAGCGCAGCCGGAAAGCCAAGCCGAGCAGGAGTCTAGAACCAGAAGCTTCAGGTTAGGGCGGACAGGGCTGTAGGGTTTGGAGTCCACATAGGGACTAAGAACTAACGAAATCCAGGGTCCCGGAGGCCTGCGAGCCTCCAGCCTCCTGCCCTGGCCTCTCTCAGGGCTTATCAAACGGAGCCTTGAAAGACGCCCTGGGAAGGCGCGGGCTAAAGCGAAGGCGGGAGCAGCTCCAGGTCCGTGGTCCAGCAAGGTGGTCTCCCCGGCCCCGGAGCGGAAAGCGCCTTGTGTCGGGCCATCTGGTGTGCAGGGCCGGGTAGAGTCCTGCTGAGCCCAAGACGTCGAGCACCCGTCCCTGGGAGGCCTCCTGCTCCCAGAAAACCTGCCTTCCGTGGCCCCAGTGATAGTGCGCTCCAGGGACGCCCCGGGGCCAAGCTGTAAGGGTTCGGGGATGCCTGGAGCTGAAGTCTCCTGTGGCTCCGAAAGCCGCGGCCTGCCAGTCCCTACGAGCCCCGAGGTCGTTGCCAATACTCCAAACCTGCTCCTGGTGGAGGAGTTCTGCGCCGCCTGGTGGGGAGTTGGGGGTTGGGAACAAGGGGAGAGGTGGCGGGCCTGGAGAGCAGGGGCCATTCTTAGCCTCGAGAGAGGGCTTTGCCAGCGTCACCCGCGGAGGAGCCGGCAGCCTCTTTGCGGTGTAGCCGGGATTTCGGGCGAGAGGGGCGAGCCTGTGCGCAGGTAATGCCGGATTCTTGCGGACTAAATGTGCTCGTTTGGGAGCATGTGTGTGCGTTCGTGGGTGTACACCTGTATGTCTCCAACAGGGCCGCACCTGAGGGAGCAGGCTGGTTCCTGTCTGCATGCCTCTGTACATGTTTGTGTGCATATGTTCAAACGAGTATTCGTGTGTTTGGTATGTGCAGGTACATGCTTTTGTGCGTGGAGATGTAGGAGTGTACGCAGGTGCATTTGGGGATAGTACTGTGGTCTATATATAGATCCATGTCGTGCGCCTTTGCCTGCCTGCACGTTTGTTCGTGGGAAGGGGGGCTGTGGGCTTGCGGTGTGCCTGCCTTTGTACGTGTGCGTGTCTCTGTGTGTGTGTGTGTGCGGGGGGAGGAGACTCCCAGCTCAGCGATTTCCCCCCCTTCTTTCCTCCCAAAAATGCAGCTGTGAATCCATTCCAGAGTCCAAGACCATACCGTGCCCTCCAATCCTGATTTTCTTTCTCCCTCATCCCTCCCCTCTCCCTCCCCCTATTTCCTTCACTTTTGTAGTGTCTCAGGACAGGTGTCTCAGACCAAACCTCAGCCTAGCGGTCTTGCAGCTGGTGCCGTGGGTTAGGGCGGGAGACACCGCCTGGGGGCGTAGGTCCCGGAGCAGGGCTGGGAGGGATGGAGAAAGGGAGATTCCTGGGTACAGGAGGGGGTCTCGAGGCCGAGATCACGCGGCCTCTGTTGGGAGCAGAGTCCGGCTCGCTGAGCTAGGAGGGGGGAGGGCAAGCAGAACTGGGAATCCCGCGCTCACCTGGATGGCGTTGGTCACGTTCCAGCCTGCCTCCCACGCCGTGATCTTGGGCTTGTCGTGGCCCCCGAACTCACCACCAGCTCCCACCTGGTCCTTGGAGCCCGAGGGCGGCAGAGGAGCGACGCTGCCGCGCTGATAATGGATGTCTCCCTCGACGGGCGGTTCAGCGCCCTCATCCCCGCAGGGCTCGCCCTCAGCTTTCAGGATGTCCATCTGCAGGCCCTGGCGGTGCTCAAAGTCGAGGTCGTCGCAGTGCGCGAAGCCCACCGCCTCCTCATCCGTGGCCGCCTGAAAACCCATCCTGGCGAACATGCCGCTCACCTTGGCCTGGGACTTGTTGGACACTGACGTGGCCACGTTGGACAGCTTGCTGCGGAGCAAGGTGGCCATGGCGGCGGTGGGGACAGCGGAAAGGACAGAAGGACCCGAGGATACGGGGGATGCGATGCAAGACGGCAAGGGCCGGGGGGCGCAAAGCCGCTATCTCCGCTTGCTCTCCCCGCCTGGCCCCGGGGCTCTCTGGCTCATGACCCTCTCGGCTGGCGTTCGAGGCTAGCTCAGGGCTGGACCGGGCAAGCTCGCAGCAGGTCTGGCGGAGTGGCGGCGGCGGCGGTGGCTAGTGCACTGCGGAGCTGCCGTGGGGAGCGGGCTGGGCTGCGGAGGGCGGCGGCGGCGGCGGCGGCGGCGGTAGCGGCGTCAGAGCAGCTACGCGAAGCTGGCGCTGCGCCCCCACCCTTGCGCGGCCCAATGCGCTCCCGCCCCTCGGAATCAGGCGGTGCGGGGGTGGGGGGTTGGAGAGAGGAAATACCCGGAGGCAGGGGACAGGAGGAAGGGGCTAGGAGAAGAGAAAGGGGGCGCCGAGGGATTCAGACGTGAGCTGGGGGCAGGAGAAGGGTGCCCTTGGGAAGGGTGCAGGAGGGAGCGCGTGAAAGAGGGACCGCAGAAGGCAGGGGAGGTGTGTGTGGGGGGCGAAGTGCTGCATTTCTAGGGGAGGTGCTAAGCTCGCATCCTGGCCCTTCCCACCTCGCCGCCGCAGGGAGGGAGGGGGCCAACGTGGACTGATGCTTGCAGCCTCCCGCCCCCGGACCACCCCCTCCAGAGTCCCAGAGCTGTGCAGTCCCAGATTCTCTGGCTAAGGACTGGTCTGGGCACCCCGAAAGCCCGCAGGACTGAGTTGCCCGTCTCAGGCGGAGCGGGTCGTCTAGAAGTCAGCTTCCCTGGCACGCATCCTTCGCGCTTAAACCTGGCCGCAAGTCCCCCTTGAAGGTAGAAGTGGCTGGCATGGATCGCTCCCAAGGAATCTCAGCTTCGGGCTCGGTCACCCGGCGTCTCTCCGCCTGTTCAGGGATGCCGCGAGGGAAGCGATTGTGCAGGTCGCTCGCCACCAACCACTCTCCAAATGCGTGCAGAATGGAGGCGAAAGGTTGGCTTTTCGCTTTATTTTCGTTTGGGGGGTCTGGAAGAAGGCAGGACTCTATGAGGACACCTCTCGGCAGCCTCCTAGCGGGTCTGCGAATGCCCGCGCCAAGAGGGCTAGCGGCGCGGCGGGGTGGAGGAAGCTGAGGCTCGCGGAGCCCTGGGTCCCTGCTCCGACGGCCGCCTGCAGGCGGTGAGAGCCTGGGCTGTTTCTGTTAATTGGGGTATGGGTGTGTGAGCTCGAGTAAGGCAGAGACCCAGAGACAAAGACTGATGCTCTATCAGATACTGTTTGAAGCTGGATCAGTGTGGCCTCCGAATGTGAGATTTGGTAACCGCGTGTATTCTGTGTCTGTGAGGTTTTGCGCGCATTCGAGTCTGTGTGCCGGAGCTGGTGCGTTGGACTGCGTGCGTATGTGTTCCCAAATGGGGTTGCCTGCGTTTCTGCCTGTGTGAGTCCCTTTGTAGTAGTCTTCATGAGGGTCCGCTGCTCTGAGTGGGTCCCAGTGTAGGTCCCCAACTGAGATCCTGACCGGAGGACTCCTCGGGAACAGTAAACCGCAGGGCTCCCACCTGGCAGTCCCAGCCTGAATGGAGAAGCAGCGGCTGTGACTGGAAGTGGGGGCGGGGGCGGACAGAGAAATCGAAGGAAACAAAAAAGGAAGGGGCTCCTAATCTCCCCTCTCCCGAGGCCCTTTCTCCCCGGGAACCCCAGTCCACTCCTTCGCTGCAGCGTTTCTAGATTAGCTCACGTCAGCGCACAAGTAGGGCGGCCCGAGGGCTTTGAGCAGAGAGTTGGAGCTGCCAGAACAAGACAGGCTTCCCTCCCTGCACCCTCCCACCTCCTGCCACCTCCTCCCACCCAAGCACCTCCCAGCTTCCCGGAGGAGGCTTCTCTCCAGATAGGGAACCTCCACCACATTGGACAGAGATGCTCCTAACCTCTCCCCAGGTACCCCCTTAATTTCCCCAGAAGCTCTGGAAGGCCCCTAACTCCTGCCTGGTGGAAACCAAGACAGAGACCCTCTTCTTAGCCTCCAGCTACTAAGACCAAAAAACGAACACAACAAAACAAAAAGCCTCTCCATAGAACCCTCCTCCAAATACAGACACTCCAAGTCATCGTAAGACCCAGAACAAAGACAGGAAAGTGATTCTTCCTCCAAACACAGAGATCCTCTCCTCCAAGGAGGCTTTGAAATAGAAGTGATCCCCCATCCAAAATTTGCCCTGTACAGAGACCCTCGGTCCACCCCAATTCCCAGATACAGGAAAGAGGGAGAGAGAATTTTCCCTACAGATTCCTATAGACAAAGACCTCCACATCCTACTTGCCATCTTCCCCTCTTCTGTTCTTGGTGAAATTCTTTGGCCCACATGGGATGATCTGGGCAAAGGCTGGGTCTTGTAGGGTTCCCTAGTGCCTCCTCTACCCCATCTTACCTAGACCTTAAGATGACCACTGATGCCTTCTCTGACAAATGACTCTAAAGTGCTTACTTACTTTTCTTTTCCTTTATGGTACTCTTTGCTGTAGGACCCAAGGTAGGCTGTGATGTGTTTTCATCAGTGAGAGATGGGGTCATTTATTCTTTCATTCAGTGAACCTTTTCACAGCCCTTTCTGTGCATGCGACTCTATTCTGGATATTCCAGGAATTGTCAAGATGACACAGAATGGTCTCTTCCTATACTCCCCACTCCAATTATTGGGTCTAGGACCTTAGAAAGCCCTCGGTCCAATTTTCCTTTCTGCAATATTTAAACCTCCCCCAAACATCCCAACAGAGCCTCACGTTTGTCCTAGTTTCACAGACAAATGAACTCAGGCCTGAGCAGGGAAGTGTCCTGCCCAAGGTCACACAGAATCCAGGTTAAATCCAGGCTAGAACCCCCAGGAATCCTGAGACTCTCTCCAGCATGCCTTTCCCTGCACTACCTCATCTTATCTTTATATCCTTTCTCCCTGGTTGCAGTTTGGTATTTGGCCACCTCACTGCCCAAAGATGAAATTCAAAATCAGATTCTAATCCCCCTGGCTATAATTAGATGCCAAAAGTTGGGAAAGGAACTCCATATTTCCCTCTCTTCCTGCTGTTTGTAATAAATGCCTCTTCCCAGGTGAAATTCCCAGGTGAAAGGCAGGTGTGTCAAGTTCTCAAGCAACTCACACTTTATTGAATAATTCTACCCCATCCCCAACTCTATGACATTGACTACTTCTTTAACTTCTCCTAGCTTCCATTGCCTCATCTCTAAAATATGAAAATAAGAATAACATCCTTTAGAATGTTATAGAATTATTGAGAAAATTCAATGAGATCTTGTATATGAAATGCTTAATACATGCTGCATGCCCAATATGTGAAAGCAATTATTTTATTATTGCTGTAGTTACTATACTCAATGGTCAGTTCTCATTATCAGGGGTGGGAGGAATGGGAGTGCACAAGAAAAAGCCTGCGATTGATCTGGGAGTTGAATGAGCTGGAAGGTATGCTCTTCTGTCTCTGCCCTGTGACTCTCTGCCCCTACTCCTCGCAGTCCTGAGCTGATCTGGAGAGAAGGGAATGGAAGTCAGGAGCAGGGCAGAGGGCAGAGTCCAGGGGACCAATACGATGACTTCCCTTGCTGGTAGTGAGCTGGGCTTTGCTCTGGTGAAGCCATCGACCTCCAAATTCTCCCAAATAGCTCCTCTAGAGGGGTCCCCTAGGAGAGGATTTTGCAGCAGGCTAGTCCCTGAGTTGAAGCACAGCACACACATACATTCACACAGAGCATGACAAGCCAATGGATAGATATACAAAGACATGAGGTTAACATACAGATTCTAGTAGATTGAACAGAGCATTCTAGGACATTAACAGAGCAAGGACAGGCCAGCACACAGACAGACACATGCAAGATTTGACCCCGGACTGCCTGCCACACAAAGGAATCAGAACAGACACTGGTGGGTCCCTCTGCACGGACAGAGGCACCTGGATAACAGGCTTAGACATACAGCAGTACAAGGACAGGTAAACACACACACACAGACAACCCCCCACACACACACGCACGCACGCACACACACACACAGTCACACTGAGACCAACAGGACTACTCTTGCGTGATCACTGAAGGGGAAAAGAGGAGCGAACAAAGGGCAGAAAGGGGCAAGGGAGATATAAAAGGGACCAAGCAGGGAGAGGGAGATGGAAGCAGGCCATGCTGGATGCAGCCACCAGCCAGTGAGACACAAAAGAGGCAGAGACGCCACAGCCTTCCTCTTTTGCTAATGCCAGAGCCCAGATCTTGTGACTAAGAAACTAGGGACTGAGACAGTATGTGGAGAGATAGCAGGCACTGTCGATACCCAAGCTGGGGTGTCTCTACCTTCTCTCAGGACTTCGGCTGAGCCCTGTGAAGGATGGACTACTGGATCACGATTGTGGATCAGGAAGGACCTGGATCAGATTCCCTGACGCCAGGGCTCAAGCGAAATGCACACAACCCCTCCTGACACATGAGCTCAATCTCTCTGTCTTTGATGCCTTCAGTACCCAGGGGGTTAAATGCCTGGCTAACAGAGACTTTGGGGGAGTAAATAGGGTTAAATAGAACTGGGCTTATCTCCCAGAGCAGACAGCAAATTGGGGGAAGGGGGGCATGGAGCCCTTGAATTAATGGCCTGGAAAGCCAATATCATAAGCATCATTTCCGGGCTGAATGATCACAGACAGACCCCCTCCCCCTCCTCTGTGGCTCAGAGCCCTCCTTTTCCAGAGCAAAGTCTGCCTTGCAAGGCTTTTCCTGCTGAGGGGACGGGCACTAGCTTCATAAACTACTCCCACCCCCAAGTATCCTGGGGCTGGGACATTGGTGAGGTTTCCTTACAGCTGGAGGGAGCCATGTTCACCTTTCCCAAACCAAAACCTGATTTCCTGATGCTGTGTCCCTGGGCACAAGGGAGGAGAGGGGCAGCAAGGCTGAGGTGACAGGTGGGGGCCCATACATGGAACAAAGACCCTGGTTCTTCTCCCTTCAGGGTCAAATCGGGTGGGGGCATGGACCGTATAGGTGCTGCCCCTGTGAGCTCAGGGTAAGACATATTAAAATACATTCATGACTGTGTGGATAGCAGCAGTTTTCCTTGCACACATAGTGAGCATCTCATCTCCAGAGTGTCCAGGCAGAGGCTGGATGTCCTATCAGAGACAATGTCCAGAGAAGTCCTCCCTCAGGGTAAGGGAGGCTGCATTTCATGACTTCTGGGGTTCCAGGTTCATGCTTTCTGGGATGACAGCTCTGAGAAGGGGTTAGAGATCAGGAGGCATGAGGACCCAGGTTTTGCTCTCAGCAGCCTTTAAAACCAGAAGCTTCCTGGAACTGAAGGAGGAGCCCTGGACCTGGTTTGGTGGGTTAGACCAACGGTTCCTGCCCTTTTCTGAGAACACAGCTCCAGTTATGCTGGGAAGCAGGGAGCATGTCAGCCTTATCCCTCACTAGGTCCCCAGCACACAGTAGACACTCATTCATGGAGATGACTTAAGTCAATGTCACAGAGCCATTTCCCCCTCCCAAGAAACACACAACAGCCAAAGTCCAGCTCTGAATTATGAACACTGTAGCTCTTCTGAATGGATTTGTCTTTTATGCTCACATCATCTTTTATGTATGTCAGTCCTACATAGGTGTGTGAGATGGGCTTTTTGTTCATCTAGGGCTTGGGGTGCACACACAGATTCAGGGACTCCTTGCTAGAACACTCAGCACCTACCAGCAGATCCTAGGTCTCTAGAAATCTGTGGGTCACTGGTTATAACCGGGAGAGACAGCTATAGTGGGGGCTCTGATTCTAGTGAACCCTGGGACAGGGACCTTGGACTCCAGCGGTGTGAAGGGGGCCATGTGTCTGACCTACACTCTCCAGGTACAGAGCTCGCCTTTGCTGAGTGCTCTCTGTGTGCCAGGCACTGTTGAAAGCGCACTCTCAGGATTGTTTCCTTAAATTCTCGCAATCCTGAGACTCTCCCACTGTCATCGCAGGATGCTGGAGGCAGGGCCTACAGGAATGGACATGGGGAATGGGTAATTGAATGGGCACAAGCAGGGAAAGGGGCAGTTGGAAGGACTGATGATCACTGGGGCCGGGGAGCTGCAGGGGGTCCTTGCTTTAGTTAGAAACCTCAAGGGTCAGCCTTTGCTGGTCAAAACCTGCCTGTACCCAGATCTAGAATAATCTATCTCACTGAGTGCTATGGACTGAATTGTGACCCCCAGATCCATATGTTGAAGCCCTCCCCACCAATATGACTGTATTTGGAGATGCCTCTACAGAAGTAAAGTTAAATCAGGTGATAAGGTTGGGGTGCCAATCTGATAGGATCCGTGTTCTTATAAGAAGAGACAATAGAGCATCCTCCCTCCTCTCTCTCTCTTTCTGCCACCTGAGAACACAGGGAGAAAGCAGGAAGAGAGCCCTCCCTAGAAACCAATCCTGCAGAAGTCAGGTTGGTTCAGCACTGATCTGGGACTTCCAGCCTCCAGAACTGTTAGAAAATGAGTTTCTGTTGCTTAAGTAACTCAGGCTATGTCACTTTATCATGGCAGCCTGAACTAAGACTGAGTGCTTCTGCCAGCCCTGACCTAGCTCAGCGACCAAAGAGTTTTCTAGGTCACAGCCCCCGTGGACATCTGGTGAGGCTGCAGATCCTTCTTCTAGAAACACACACACAATGTTGCACAAGGTTTCAAGTCCCTAAGCCCACCTGTGGTGAGTCCATGGCCTCCAGCCTAAAAACCCAATCTAGACATGCTTTTCTCTTCGAATTCTGTTGAAAGCTGGAATGGGGTAAGATACTGACGTTAACATTTACCAAATGCTGCTTCTCTGCTAGGTTCTAGGCTAAGCGTTTTCCCTGGGTCACATCAGCACGGACAAGCCTCACACCATCCCCATGAACATGGGTTGGTTTTACGTTTGCTTCATAGGTGAGGACCCTGCAGTGCAAAGAGGTTAAGCGACTTGCCCATGGTCTCACAGCTAGATAGTGACAGATTCAGGAGTCAAACACAGGATCAGAGCTGTCATTATAACCTAAGCACTGTCAGTGAGTCTGCAGGGCAGGGCTCGGGTCTCTGGGCTCCAGGGAAGGACTGCGATCCAGATCTGGCTCTCCCTGGCCAAACATCTCTCTGTATCTGTTCCCAGGCATTCTCTCCACACTGACTTGTATATACATCTACTCTGGGGCACCCCTCTCTCCCTCCCGACTACATAAGCAACTCCTGGGACAGGGAGGTGGGAGGCATAGGGCCAGGTACAGAGTAGGTGCTCTCCTCTCAGAAGACTTTGTGGATTTCACTAAAGTCTGGGTGAGATCTGGCCTTACTGATCTGGGCCCTGTGTCCTGGCTTGCCAGCCCCAAGAATCAGTGGCTTTTCCCCATAGGATGGCTTAGACCTGCACAGCTGATAAAGGATTGGTCTGGCACAATGGCTCACATCTATAATTCCAGTACTTTGGGAGGCCAAGGCAGGTGGATCACCTGAGGTCAGGAGTTTGAGACCAGCCTAGCCAACACAGCGAAACCCTGTCTCTACTAAAAATGCAAAAATTGGTGGTGTGTGCCTGTAGTCCCAACTACTCAAGAGGCTGAGGCATTATAATTGCTTGAACCCAGGAGGCGGACGTTGCCTGGGCAACAGAGCAAGACTTCGTCTCAAAAAAAAAAAAAAAAGCTCCTGGGACATTTATTGTTTCTCAACTTAGGGTGTGAGAATTGGTTTAAAATTAACCAATTCTCTCTCAGAATTGGTTAATTTTATATTATATTATATCTTTTTTTTTTTTTTGAGACGGAATCACTCTGTCGCCCAAGCTGGAGTGCAGTGGCGAGATCTCGGCTCACTGCAACCTCTGCCTCCTGCGATCAAGCAATTCTTCTGTCTCAGCCTCCTGAGCAGCTGGGATTACAGGCGTACACCACCATGCCTGGCTAATTTTTGTATTTTTAATAGAGATGGGGTTTCACCATATTGGCCAGGCTGGTCTCAAACTCTTGACCTGCAGTGATCCGCCTGCCTCAGCCTCCCAAAGTGCTGGGATTTACAGGCATGAGCCACCACACCCGGCCAATTTTATATTATATTATATCTAAAAAACCTACCAGCAGACTCTAGGTCTCCTGGATGACCGAATAGTGCTTTAACTGTCATGTGCCTTATGACGAAAGAACAGAGGGGGGCTAAATGCTGAACCATATTCACCATGCAAGTGCGATTTCATTTCAGCCACACACTATCCATCACGTTAAATTATTTGCGTTCTTTGGAAATGTCTGATGTTGTGGCTTTGTTTGTGCTGCACTGGTGTATTGTCTCTGCTTTTCCAATTGTGTAGAGGTAAAAGGATAAGGAGTCGATACCTAGCTTTCTGTCTGTACATATTTTCATAAAATTGTAATAAAGATAATTTGTCAATTGTTGATGGGGGGCTGTGACTTTTTTCCCCTTTAAATGTGGTTCCTGTATTACCCAAGTGTGAGAAGCACACATTTAATTCGTTCTGACAAAGTAGAAAATAAGCTTCACACATTGGTGCCCCACACACAGCCCCTGCCACCTGGGTGGGTCCCCGTCCTCAGTTTGGCTCCCCCACTGCTGCCTTCGAGGGGAAATATGACAGCGTAATGAACAGTTGTACGACGTGCTATAAAAAGGCAATTAAGGGAACTATTGGACTGGGACAAGCCAGCGTGACCTGGTTAATAGCTCTGAGCAGAGCTGGGCCGTGGGGAGGGTGAGATGCAGTAGGGGGAGGGGCTTGCTGTTTCTCAGTGAAGGGCTGAGGTTGTTTTATCCACTGCCTGCCAGGTATCGAGGGGTCCCCAGGCTAGACTCATGACCACAGGACCAGCCTGAGGGGGATGTTGCTTCAGGGTTCACCTCTGGAGTCAACTCTGCCACTGCTGGTTGAGTGACCCCGGGGAGGTGACTCTTGGCCTCTCTGCTTCAGTTTACTCATCTATTAAATGGGGATAAAAATGATCACCCTAGAACCCTGCCCCAGCAAGGGGAGGAAGGGGTAGGGCATTCATTGTTAAACTGGTCAGAGCTAGGAGCTGCACACGGGCATTCAAAAGAAAGTGTAGAGGAGGGTTTTACTTGTGTTAAGTTGGATCTCTCCATACAGTGCAATCTGTGGCTGTACCTAATCAGCTCCCCTGGGCTTCCCACCCTCTGCAGGGTGAGTTCCTTGATCGGATCCCCTGTAGTCACCATGTGGTCACCACCTTGAGGTCACCCCTCCTCTTTGGACCCTCTCTCTCATCCCCTCAGCTCTTCAGTTCCTGTCTCCTTTAAATGCCACTATTTGTGAGTCACCTTTGGCATATGCCAACCTTTGGGATGGAGACAGAGAGAAACGCTTCCTTCCCCATATGCGTGCCTGCTTCACTCCACTTCACAGTGCTGTTGGGGGGATTGATGAGACATCACATGGAATGTAGGTAGTGGAGCACCTGGCACATAGTAAATACTCAATAAACTCTGATCATTGTCATGATCAGAAAAGTTCTGGGTTTATATTGAATACCTAGCACAGTGCCTGACATATAGCATGTGCTCAATACATATTTGGCGAGTGAATGAATAGATGAAACATTCCTTAGCTCTATTGTCTGCATTCTGTGATTACATACACTAACCCCTCTCTCTCAGCCTGTTACTCATTTGTCAAACAGGGATATGATCCTGCCTCAAGGGTCAGAGAAGTGCCTCACCAGCTGTAAAGTCCTGCCCACTGTGGGGACTGGTTCTGTTCACCCCCACACTCATCTGTGTCTGTCTTTTGGATCTCTGAGTGCTCAGGAGGTGCCCAGCCCCCCATCACAAGTGTTTATTCTAAAATAGGAAACCAGCAGTGCACATTGGTCTGAAGGGCCCCTCCCCGCAGCCTCAGATGGAAGCGGCTCTGAGAGCCAGCCCGGCGACAAAGGAGCAATCAGGGGTGATTATGGCTAATTTAGGGACAGCTTGATGATTGGCTGAGAATCCTCAGCTTGCTCCCCACTCCAGATGAAGAGCGCCTGAGTCTTTGGGCTCTTTCTTTCTAGCGCCTGCCCAAGAGGGGGGCTGCAACAGGCAGGAGAGACTCAGAGGGCAGCCTGTTACTCCGGGCACATGAACCACAGGCTCATGCACTGGCATTCCAGCCTGCATCTGTGGGCAGGATGCTTACCTGATAGAGTTCTAGAGCCAGCCCTGGCCGTTTCCATCATCCAGCTGCCCCCAGGATGAAGCACAGACTCCCTCTGCCCCCAGCCTGCAAGGCCTGGTGTGTCCCAGCCCCTGCCTGCTTCAGCAGCCTCCTATCCAGCAACTCAATTGGATACCCCTAGT
Source organism: Cacajao melanocephalus (assembly GCA_963573385.1). NCBI lineage: Eukaryota > Metazoa > Chordata > Mammalia > Primates > Pitheciidae > Cacajao > Cacajao melanocephalus. The sequence goes on from CAUYLG010054869.1 coordinate 24,475, forward strand.
TCCAGCTGCAGGAGATGATCTGCTTCCCACCCTGACTCTCATTTCTGTGGTTCAGAACATGCACTGTAAAGCAAGCAGAGCTGAATTCAAATCCAAGCTCCACCACTTTGTAGCTGTGTGACCAGGAAACACTTCACCCAGCAGAGCCCCAGTTTCCTCATCTGCTCAATGGACATAGTCAGTCCTCCCTCTCGAGGTGGCAGAGAGGATTACATTCAAGGACACAAAGCATCTAAAACACCTCACATGCAATCTATCCTTCAGGGTTATTAGCTACTATCCTCATTCATTCCTAGGTCATTGCTTAGATGTCGCTCCACCCAGAAAGCCCTCTTTGATTCTCCAAGTTTGGCTATGCCCTTCCTATGTCTTCCTGCCACCCTCTGTGCTTTGCCCTGGCATGTTATACATCCATGAGGGTGTGGCTGATGTCTTTCTCATCCTTCTATCCTGGTGCTCAGCAAGAGGCTGCTATAAAGGAGGCTGTCCGTGAGCCTGTGGACAAACCACTGTGCTGACAGCGACGAACAGATAGAGATGCTGAGTACTTCTTGGAGGCCTGGCCTCCAAGGCCCTGGACCAGGGGAGGTGGGGCTGAGTCCAGCCCTCCACTTCAGCAACCCGTCTCCCCATTCCAGCCCCTGCCAAGATGCCTTCCACCCTCTTCTCAAGCTCTTTGCTCCTCCCAAGGAGCTTCCTGGACTCACAGCTCACAGTGGCATATAGAAAAAAGAATTTAATCTTCTCTCCTTCCATTGACTGCCTCTCAGGGTGTGAATCTGGGCTGAGTCTGTGCTCTTTTGTTCTTTTGAGACAGGGTCTCGCTCTGTCACCTACACTGGAGTGCAGTGGTGCAACCACAGCTCACTGCAGCTTCAACCTCCCGGGCACAAGCCATCCTCTCACTTCAACCTCTCAAGTAGCTGAGACCATAGGTGTCCACCACTGTACCTGGCTAATTTTTAAAAAAATTTTTTGTAGAGATGGCTGTCTCGCTATGTTGCCCAGGCTTGTACTGTCTTAATAACAATCATAATAGGCCAGGCTTGGTGGCTCACACCTGTAACCCCAGCACTTTGGGAGGCCGAGGTGGGTGGATCACCTGAGGTCAGGAGCTCGAGACAAGCCTGGCCAACATGGCAAAACTCTATCTCTACTAAAAATACAAAATTAGCCAGGCATGGTGCCGGGTGCCTGTAGTCTGAGCTACGTGGGAGGCCGAGACAGGAGAATCACTTGAACCTGGGAGGCGGAGGCTGCAGTGAACTAAGATCAAACCACTGCACTCCAGCCAGGGTGACAGAGTGAGACTCTGTTTCAAAAAAAAAAAAAAAAAAAAAAAGTCATAGTAGTACCACTTATTGAGGACTTACTTTTTCCATCTAATGTACTAAGTGCCCCTCATGTATTATCTCATCTTATCTCAACCTCAGCCACTAGCGTAGGTCCAACAGGCCATTACTGGAAGAATGCTGTGGTCTCAGGTAATTGTGGGAGGGGCAGACCTCAGGAGCATGGCCTCAAGAAAGCCAGGACCAGAGACCCCTCTCTTTTCACTTCTGTGCTCTCAGCATGTCTTTTCTTTTGCTGTGAACTTCTTCCATATTGAAGTAAACATGACGCTGGCCACTCCCAAGGCTCCCATCTCATAGTTGTTACTGCTGGAGTGGAACTGGCTGTTTGTCATAAGCTTGGCTTGAAAAGTCGAGGGGAAGGACTTTGGCCAGCTCAAATCAAGCACCGCCCCCCTCCCCCAACTCCAGTAAACTTACAATCATCAGCTGGGTGTGGTGGTTCACACCTGTAATCCCAGGACTTTGGGAGGCTGAGGTAGGCAGATCACCTGAGGTCAGGAGTTTGAGACCAGCCTGGCCAATATGGTGAAACCCCGTCTCTACTAAAAACACAAAAAATTTGCCGGGCATGGTGGTGCATGGCTGTAATCTTAGCTATTGAGGAGGCTGAGGCAGGAGAATTGCTTGAACCCAGGAGGTGGAGGTCGCCTCTGCCAAGATCGTGCCACAGCACTCCAGCCTGGGCAATAGAGTGAGACTGTGTCTCAAAAACAAAACAAAAACAAAAAACCATGCATCTCAGTGGGTTGCCATAGTCTTACAGTCAGAGTCAATGTCAGCATCAATGTCATATAAGACTGTGGCAACCCAACAATCGCCCTGTGGATGCGGGTGGGAAGAGAGTTCTCAGAATAAGGACAGGCACTGGGCAGGCAGTGACAGAAGCCCATCAGATATTGCTAGATCATTTCATACAACTAGAGACGAAGAAACAGAGAGCAAGATCACCTTCCCCAAGGCCACACAGCAACAAGAGCCGGAGTCAAGACTCACACCCATATCTGCCTGTCACCAAAGCCAAACTACTTATCAGAGATGATTCTAAGGTTCCACCGCCAATGACAGGGATCCAGGAGAAGCCACATCTGATGCAGGGAGTTTGGGAGGAAAGGCTGGCAGGGAAAGAAAGCCAGCAAGAGTTTGGTGTCACATTGCCATTAATGGAACCCATTCTAGGATCAGACTGCTTTGATTTGAATCCCAGCAATCCTCTGCCAACTGTGAGACTCTATAGAAGCTATTTTACCTCTCTGTGCCCTTTTCTTAATTTATAAATGGGTCAATAATAGTACATTCCTCACAGGGTTGTTGTGAGGATTAAATGAGATAATGTGGGTAAAGTCCTGTGCCTATCAGTACACACAGTAAGTGACAGCTTTGATAATATTGTTATTATTGCTGTTGGTATACTTACTTTTACCAACATTGACCATATTCAGCCCAAGAGGATGGGGGTACTCGCAGGTGGGTACACAAAGCAGGAGTCCCTGAGAGAGGTCAGACCAAAGAAAAATGTCTGTTCCCAGGGTGAGCAAATCCTGTTAAGAAAAGGGTGTTTGATGGCAAAGGAGGCCATGGCCTGCACCAGCCTGTCACCAGGCTCCAGGGCAGTGCTTAAAGTTACTTGAGCTTTGTACAGCCTGCTGGAGACCTCCCTCTGCCCTTGATCCTTGCAGCTGCAGACCAGGGATGGGGTGTTCTTCTTGGGGACTTATCAGCATGAATGCTTTGTCTATCAACATGAATGTCAATGGGTTAGAAGGCCTCTCAGGTGTAAAAGCCAAATGAACGTGCTCATCAAAGGCCTCCTATAGAGGATGTCCCTCTATAGAACACAGGCCTCCTACTGTGGGGTCTCTGAGTCTAGATCCCAAAGACAAGGAGAGATTCTTGTGCCTGGACAGCACCCAAGCCCCTCAGAGTTGGGCCAGCTACGTGCAGGTGCTGGCTCCTTTTTTTGGCTTCAGAATCAACTCTGAACCCAGGTGTGGTGCTGTAGATTTCCCCCACCCCCGTCCTCCCAGCCCGTTGTGCCGGGACTCTCAGTGTCCAGCGCTTCCTGAAAGCATTTGTGCTATTCTGCATTTGTCTTTTTTGAGATGGAGTCTTGCTCTGTCACCCAGGCTAGAGTGCAGTGGCGTTATCTGGGCTCACTGCAACCTCTACCTCCCGGGTTCAAGCGATTCTCCTCCCTCAGCCTCCCAAGTAGCTGGGATTATAGGCACATGCCACTGTGCCCAGCTAATTTTTTTTTTCTAGTTTTTTAGTGGAGATGGGGTTTCGCTATGTTGGCCAGGCTGGTCTCGAACTCCTGACCTCAAGTGATCCACTAGCCTTGGCCTTCCAAACTGCTGGGATTACAGGCATGAGCCACCACGCCCAGCCTGCATCTGTCAATTACAAATGTAATCCTGATGTCAGAGGGATTACACCTACCCCAATGTCACGGCTTATAGAGTCTCTCTACAAGATATTGGGCATTGTGATGTTTCTCAGGAGGTGGGTGTTGAAGAGAGGTGACAAGGAGAAAGCACGGACAATGCTTCCTTTTCTTTTTCTCCTTCTTCTTCCTTTTTTTTTTTTTTTTTTTGTTGTTGTTGTTGTTGTTGCCTCCTTTGCCTTTTGTATCTAGGCCTTGGGGCTTCTTTTCCCCTTCCACTCGAGGGTGGTCTCCACCCCCTCTAAGAGGTCTTTCCTAACGTCTCTAGCCCCAGTAGCCCACACCAACTGCACCCCTCAGCCATCATGGGAGCGTGCAGAGGCTACCAGCTATCAGCAAGAGAGATGTGGAATTTAGAGAAACAACTTCAGAAAGCTCAAGGCCCCTGGGAATTCAGCTAATGTTTTCTGCTCCAAGATCAATAGGTTGGAGAACTCCAAGCCCTTAGTTATACTGACTCCTTGAGAAGACGGGCTGTAACTAGGTATTCACTGCACACTCCGTTTCCTCCCCAGCTATCAAGCCAGGGTGGATCTTACTCAACATTTTCTTGGAGCAGAAATTTTCAGCATTTTTGTTTTCCTTTACTTAATTTATTTTTTAACTTCACATGATTTAGAAATTTACAAAATATATAAAGTGCATATAGGGTAAAGTCTCCCTGTAACTCTTCTTTCTCATCCACCCATGTTCTGATTGGCCCTAACTGCAGTGACTGGTTTGTTGTTGTTGTTGAGATAGAATTTCACTCTTGTTGCCCAGGCTGGAGGACAGTGGCGTGATCTCAGCTCACTGCAACCTCTGTCTCCTGGGTTCAAGAGATTCTCCTGCCTCGGACTCCCGAGTAGCTGAGATTACAGCAGCATGCCACCATGCCCAGCTAATCTGTTGTATTTTTAGCAGAGACGGGGTTTCATCATATTGGCCAAGGCTGGTCTCGAACTCCTGACCTCAGGTGGTCTACCCACCTCAGCCTCCCAAAGTGCTGGGATTACAGGCCAGTGTCTGGTTTCTTAAGTAGCCTCTCATCTGCCTATACCACAAGTGCAACTATTAATATATAAGCAAATACACATGTATATTCTTATTGTTCTCTTCACTTTTTAAAAACAAAGATAAAGGATTCTACACCCTATTGTGTGCTTAGCTTTTTTTTTCACTTAGCAATATGTCTTTTGAGATCATTCACAGCAGAATGTAGAGATTATTCAGCACTTGTAAGGAGCTGAGAATGGACAGAGCTGTATGTCTCCTTTCTTCTTTTCTCTATAGCTTTATACTCTGTATCTTTCCCCAGATAGCTATGCCATTCATTCATTCATTTGCTGGTTCCCTTCTTCAGTAGTCACCAATCTCCTGCTTTGTGCTGGGCCCCTTGCTGGGTGCAGGGGCTACAGAAATGCAATAGCTCAGCTCCCCCTTCCCCAGGCCTCAGAGGCTGGGGGAAGACAGGGCACCCCCAGCAAGCCATGAATGAGTAAGGGGGCAGTTCCTGCCTCATTTTAGTGTCTGTACCTTGCCTTTTTGATGTCATTAGTCTCAACTGGGTTTTCTCTTCCCTTAGGCCACACACTGGCCAGCCTGCCCATCTGGATATCTAGGGGGATGAGTTTCCCCCAGTCCGGGGCAGTGATTTTTTTTTTTTTTTGAGACAGAGTCTTACTCTGTCACCCAGGCTGGAGTGTGGTGGCATGATCTCAGTTCACTGAACCTCTGTCTCCCAGGTTCAAGCAATTCTCCTGCCTCAGCCTCCTGAGTAGCTGGGATTACAGGCATGCACCACCACACCCCGCTAATTTTTGTATTTTTTAGTAGAGGCAGGATTTCACTGTGTTGGCCAGGTTGGTCTCAAACTCCTGGTTTCTCACCCACCTCGGCCTCCCAAAGTGCTGGGATTACAGGTGTGAGCTACCATGCCTGGTTCTAGGGGCAATGATTTTTTTAACTAGGTTGGGGAACATCTAAGGATCTCTTGCAGGGAAGTGTGTCTAAGTTTTATAAAAGAATAGTCATCATCAGAATGTCAATGGCTCTTCCAGAAACAAATAAAAATTCCCATTATGTTCTTAATACAAAGAACAGAAGATGATGCCCAGCTGAGCTTGCTACATGGCGAGGTATGAGGAAAGCAGAGCGAGAAGATTCAAAATGGTCTGAAATCTTGGGGATGAAAAGTTTCTTGTTTTTTGGTTTTTTTTTCAGGAGAATGTTCTGCTGAAGAAAAGTTTCTTAGTCACTTGTGATGTTTGTCATGTGCACAGAGTGTAGTTTGTACACCGAATCATTTACTATTTTAATGCAAACTAGTAGAACAAGGATAACAGCACCTACCCTCTGAAGACACAGAGCTACCATTGATTGGGCTTCACATCAAACACTGTCCCAGTGACCTTACAAGGTAGATATGACCATCATTACCACTTTGCAGAGGAGGAAACCGAGGCACAGAGAAGTTAAGTAACTTGCCTTGGCCAAACAACTAGTAAGTGACCTAAATGGGTCTGTCTGGTTCCAGAGCCTGTACTCTGACCACTACATTATTTTGAAAAATTTCAAAAGCACTAAGAGAAAAATGACTCATCGCATACTAGGGAAACCTAATAAGATTAACAAGTGACTTCTCATCAGAAACAATGGAGACCAGAAAGTGGTAAGGTGACATAGTCAAAGTACTGGCTGGAGAAAATCCGAACAAACAAGAATTCAGTATCTAGCAAGAAAACACTTTTCCAAAGTGAAGGTAAATAAAGTAAAGGGAAATAAAGACATTTCCATTCCACCTCTCTGGTTCTCCACCTTTCTCGTTGGTGACATGGGCATAAAAATTACATCAAAGGCTGATTTGAAGATTGGAAGAGTCAATGCCTATGAATTCTGTAGGACACTGCCTGCTTCACTATTATTAATATCATCTAAAATTAATACCAACAATATCACTATCCTCAGGCCGCCAAGGAGGAATCACTTGGGATCAGGGTCCTGGAAAGACTGCTTTTTGCAGCCAAAAGGTGGGGAAAGGTGAGGGAGAAGGGGTCAGGGAAGTTCATTGTGTTAATAAACTCACCTCTGTATCTCAGGTCCTCCTCCCTGCCTCCCTGGAGCTCCTCCTCTGTTGGGCATGCCAGAGTCCCTCTGGGCAGGGGAGTCTGTTTTGGTTGCATTTCCATTACACACTCAGCTGAGCAGGGGAGGAGGAGAGCCGGCAGCAGCCAGGCAGTAATTAATTGCCTGTTTGGATTCCTGCTGTTGCCTGGCTAGGAGGACGCAGGACAGCTTGCGCCTGGGCATGGGCCAGCTGATGACTCGGAGGGGAGAGTCCCTGCTTGTCCTGCCCCACTGTCAACTCTGAATCCATACCCAGGCCAGTTCAGGAGGGAATTGGCAGCTGTAGAAGCCCCATCTGTCCACATTGAGGTCCTCCCCAGCATTACTAAAGACCCCCTCAGAGTGCTCTGCTGTGGGGGATCTCTTGGAGGTAGCAAGAATCACTTTGCTTTAGCCTCTGAGAAGCAGTGCTAGGGATGAGAAAAGCATCCTGAGCTCAAAGCTTCAGAACCCTGGGTGTTGCCGGGCATGGTGGCTCACACCTGTAATCCCAGCACTTTGGGAGGCCGAGGTGGGTGGATCACCTGAGGTTGGGAGTTCCAGACCAACCTGACCAACATGGAGAAACCCTGTCTCTACTTAAAAGACAAAATTAGCCAGACATGGTGGCGCAGGCCTGTAATTCCAGCTACTTGGGAGGCTGAGGCAGGAGAATCACTTGAACCTGGGAGACGGAGGTTGAGGTGAGCCAAGATCACGCCATTGCACTCTAGCCTGGGCACTAAGAGCGAAACTCTATCTCAAAAAAAAGAAAAAAAAAAAACCCTGGGTGTTAGTCCTGCCTTTCCCACTCACTGGCTGCGTGACTTTGGGCAGGGCACCTGGCATCTCTGAGCAACCACTTTTCTCTTCTATAAAATGGTGGGGTGGGGGCAATTATATTCTTGTGGATTTGTGCTTTTGGTATCCCTGAAGTTCATTCTCTTGGAGAATTACCTGCCTGTTCCCCCACCCCACCCTGAGAGGTGACCCAGGTGTAGACATCATCATCCTCTGTGGGGCTTTTTTCTAGTATGATTAAGGAAAAAATACTGTTACTTAAAACCTAAAGAGGCCAGAAAGCATGTGCGGAAGACAGGGCTGGAAGGTGCCTGAGTGGCGCCCCCATCTGCTCTGCCACTGCTGGTTGAGGGATGTCTGAACTCACATCCTCCGTCCTCACCTTGGAACTTGCTTTGTGGCCAAGGCTGGTGTCCTGAAAATTCTGCCACTGAGAATTGCTCTGATGAGGACACCTGAGATAAAGGCTGAAGCTGAAGGCTTTTCCTCCACTAGCCTAAGGCCAGGGTCTCCCATGACCCTGTCTTGGGCCATAGAGAACAACAGTCTCATCACTTCTGGGGTTCTATGACCCGGATCCTCAACACAAAACTGCCAAACTGCAACTGACTAGTCATGAACCGCCCAGAGCTGGGTCTTGGAGGATCCTGAATTATCCTGACAAGCCAGGCACTGTCAGGTCTGAGCAAAAAGTCCATTCCCCTGTCACTGCTATGGCTGGGAAAATAGCAGAGGTTTTCTGATTGACTTGTATCATGACAATGATTATGGCAATTTGGTGATGCTTTCCCAAAGTGTCAGTCACATGCTAACCATTTTGTGTCCATTATTTTACTGGGCTCTCACAACACCCGTGCCAAGCAGGTATTCATACTTCCATTTTACAAATGAGACAACTGGCTGGGCATGGTGGCTCACTCCTGTAATCCCAGCACTTTCGGGGGCTGAAGTGGGTGGATGATTTGAGGTCAGGAGTTTGAGACCATCCTGAACAACACTGTGAAACCCTGTCTCTACTAAAAATACAAAAATTAGCTGGGCATGCTGGTACATGCCTGTAATCCCAGCCACTAGGGAAGCTGAGGCAGGAGAATCACTTGAACCCAGGAGGCGAAGGTTGCAGTGAGCTGAGATCATGCCACTGCACTCCAGCCTGGGCAACAGAGTGAGACTGTTTCTCAAAACAAAAACAAAAACAAACAAAAAACAAAGGAGAAAACCAAGGCTTATAGAGTTGAAATGGTGTGCCCAGGGTCACATAGCTAGTAGGCGGCACCACTGAGTTTCAACCCCAGGCCTGTCTGACTAGGAGCTCGAGGGCCCTGCAGCCTCATCTCACTCCCAGGCATGTGTCTCGGTTCTCATCCTCCAGGCATCCGAAAGTCCATCCCGCCCCTCTCTGTGCAGAGCACATGCTAACATGGCACTAGGACCATCCTGGGGCACTTCTCATTCACTGAAAGGAGAAAACTCATGGCAAAAGAATGGGGGATGTCAAGTGTGGAGGGAGCTGGAGAAGGCAGAAAGCAGGTGTGGAAGATAGAGCTGGAAGGTAAGATAAAGTCGCATTGTATTCTAAACATCAGGTATAGGGAGCCATCGATGTTCTGGAGCAAGTTCATGGAGCTGGGCTTACTTTATGTGGCTTAGGTGTAGAGTTATGTGCGGGGAATGCAGTCCCCTAGAAAAGTGTTGTGGCCAAGAGAATAGAGGAAAGGGATGTCCCAATTTGAGGGGGCCTCAGAAGGGTTCTTGGAAGGGATGAAACTTGGATTGAGTCCTGAGAAAATAGAAGGAGTTGTTTAGATGAAAAGGGTGAAGGAGAGGCATTCTAGCAAGGTCCAGAGATGGGAAAGACCTGGTGCATTTGGGCAACTGTAAGTCTTTTTTTTTTTTTTTTGAGACGGAGTCTTGCTCTGTTGCCAGGCTGAAGTGCAGTGGCACGATCTCGGCTGACTGCAACCTCCGTCTCCTGGGTTCAAGTGATTCCCCTGCCTCAGCCTCTTGAGTGGCTGGGATTACAGGTGTGCACCACTACGCCAGGCTAATTTTTTGTATTTTAGTAGAGATGGGGTTTCACCATGGCCAGGATGGTCTTGATTTCCTGACCTTGTGATCCGCCCACCTCGGCATCCCAAAGTTCTGGAATTACAGACTTGAGCCACCGCGCCCGGACAGAATGTGTCTCAGAATTGGCCCAGCAAGGGGCAGGGAACCTGAATCATTTATCTGCTAACCCACCGTCCTTCATAGGATGAGGATGCCCTCACCGTGGGGGTTGTTAAATCTCTGGCACTTCCAGGTTGCCCTGTGAGTAGACTGTGCTAGCTCTCGTGGCACCAGAGGAAGACCCCAGGCTGAGAAGGGTGAAGTGAGGATCCAAGATGGGCAGCTACCAGCAGGCCCTGGGACTGTCCACCCAGGGTTGAGAAGAACTTGGAGGTGGCTGAGGGCATCAGTCTGCCACTGCTCCCCACTTCATGCTCCAGGACGTTGCGTCAAACCACTTCACAACCTTTCCTTCTGAGTCCAGACAGCTTCAGAATCCTCACTGTGGTGCCATGGGGAGCCACCTATCATCAGGGTGCCATTCAAAATAAAACTCATTTGCTATTCTAGTGAAGACCCATGGACCCATGGGCCAGACCCAAAATCCCCACTTTCCATTACAGGGCGAAAGGCTGGAATGGTGCTTTATACGGTGGGAAGTGCTGGGCACTTGTCAGAGGCTGTCATCAAAATGACTCCTCAACAAAGCCCAGGCTCCCTATTCACACGGGCTGACCTTCAGGCAGCTGGGTCCCACCACAGAGGGGTCTTTTTTCATGCAGTACATTCCTGCAGGAAATAGCTAAAGCAGATGGTGGGGCTGCCCAAGGGAGACAGGCTGGGTTTATCAAAGAGCAGCAACATCTGACCATGCAGCCATTGCTCCAAACAGTCTGAGCGGAGGAATTCCATCCAGATGGCACTGAAAGGAGGCTTCCAGAACTGGAGCTGCCGGGGGTTTCAGCAGATTCTGCCCAGGCCAGCTGTCACCTCCCCAGGCCAGGGCTAAGGGGCCTTTGAGTGGAACTGCTGGCTGCCAGGCATGAGGGCCACAGCCCGTGGCCTCAAGAACAATGCTTTGGAAGTGGAGACTTCTGATGATCAATCAAAATGATCAGGCATCCAAAAGACCAGAGAGGAAGCAGGTCACCTGAGTAGGCAGTTGCAACTTCCCAAAGTCGGGGAGAGACTTAAACAGCCAATGGGAGGAGCAGCCTGGCAGTCCCACCCCACACCTTTGTTCCTCCAGCTGGTCAGCTGGATGCTTCAGGCTGAGGAGCTTTGGGATTTTTTTTTCCCTTCACCTGTCTCAGGTTAAGATTCCCGAAAAGCCAACACTGAGACAAGAATGTGAGTGCTGATAGCTTATTTTGCAGATGATTCCAGTGGGGAGATGGGGAGAGAGAGGGGGGAGAGAGAGAGAAAGAAAGAAAGAGAGAGAGAATCCAAGAGAATCTAAGAGTTCTCAAGTGAAGACCCAATAGGACTTAGGTGCAAACCAGGGTGACCAGTGCTCAGGAGATACGGGTAGGGTACCAATGATGCCTGCTTCATCACTTTCTCCATCTCCTCTTCACTTTCTCCTTTTTTTCCTATCTTGCTTTCTTCCTTTTCCCCTCTAGATTTTTACTATTCCTCATGTTCCCCACCTTTTCCTTGTGGTTCCTGGGATCCAGTGTTTCTTAAAGTACAGTCCCCTGACTGGCCAGGAGTCTTGGTATATATGTAGATCCCAGGGCTCTGCTCCAGCCCTAGTAAATCAGAATCTTTGGTTATGGGCCCAGGAATCTGCATTTAGATAAAATTCCCCAGTGCTTCTGATGCATGTGGATGTTGCCAGTTTAACCCTCCTGCATCATGGCAGCAGCAGAGATTTGCAGGTTCTGGAATCCCCAGGTTTTGCCCTTGCCCCTACCTGTCCACCTGTCTCCTTGGGCTTGGATGGCACTGGCTGACCACTTGCTTCACTGCAGGCTCCTTCTTTTGCCCAGTTACTGGACTGGCTGCCTCTTGGGTGTTGCCTCTGCCCTGGACTGATCCTTTCTGGGATTTAAGGCTTGGACTTTATCCGACAGTTGAGAAGTGGTACCCCATCCTACCTACCATCATTCACATTCACCACATCTGTCCACTGGGAGGGGAAGTCAGAGATTTAGGTCCTTTTGTGCACAGAGTAGTCACAATAAAGTGTCCCACTAATACACAGTGTCCCATGACTTCACTGTGTGTAGCACAATACCCAATTCACAGAGTAACATGCAGGCACATCCTTGTATAGGAACCTCTGTACACAAGACAGCATAATTTGCCATGTTCAAAGTGACTGATACATTTATGGTGTTTGTGCACATGAACACACACACACACAGAGGAGGTCTCTCACAGTGGACTACCAAATTACACACAGTAATATGCTGTATCACTTCACAACCTTTTCTTCTGAGTCCATATAGCTTCAGAATCCTCACAGACACAAATTGTCACAGCATGGAAAGAAACCCTTAGAGCAACACATGGTCCCAGACGTGTAGCCTTAGGGTGACACAGTCACAAACCATGTAATACAGCTGCAGAGCGAGACAGTGTCACAAACACATATGTGTACACACATATACAAACAGAGCAATTCAGTTCATAGGTGGACTTTTACACACTGGCAAAAAGAAACCCACACAGAGGATAGCTCCAGAGTAACACAGGGTCATGGCATAACCACACGCCCTCGCACAATAACACACAGTCTCGTGGCGGGGGTGCAGAGAGGCAGTACCATACAACCCCTGATTCAGCTGCAGTCAGAGCAGGATGGGCACCAGGGAGTGGGATGAAGTCTCATCTCGAGGAGAAAGGTTGGCTTTATTTGAACAGATGTCTCCTAAAGCAGCCGGGGTATTATTTAGCTGCTTTCATGAGCTAATGGATTCCAGCAGCTCAGGAGCCTGGGGGATTCATTAGTGGCCCCCAGAGCACATGCTCCTCCTTCGCACCCTCCCACCCTCACTGACTTCTCACTTCTTCGCTGCAGCAGCCAACCTCCATCCCCAAAGAGAATGCCCTGTTTGAACAAGAAGGGCAGAAGCCGAACAAATATTTGTGTCTTCAGGCTTCACTTGGCACTTACTGGGATGGGAGCTTCCTTCTAGAAAGAGAAAGCCTCTGCCTGGCAGATTCTGCTCGGCTTCACCTGGGCAAGAGGGCTGGGCTCAGGCTGGGATCTGTCCTGGATCCATCCCCATGTCCTGCGGGGGATGGGGAGGGGGCTTTCTCTCGCCCTCCAGTCGCCCCATGCCTCCCACTTCATTCACTGCTGACCTGTCCCAAGAGTGGTCCACGCCTGCGCCTCACCTCCCATCCACTTTCAGCCCACTTTAACCTGGTTGCCACACACCACTCCACCAAACTGCCTCATCCAGGGCCTCCGACATCATCTTCATTCTGCTCAGTGACTCTGGCCTGGGCCGCTCGCTCTTGCTCACATTTGCTCCTTTCACATCTGACTTCCAGCACACAACCATCTCCTGCTTCTTTTCCTACCTCTTAGTTCGTCTCTTCTCATCTCCTTCCCATGCTCTGCCCTTGAAGTCGATGCTCTTCAGCTCTCAGTCACTGACTCTCTCTAAATGCTCCCAGGAGAACTTGGGTACATCTACGTTCCACACCATCTACAACCCCTTCTGCTGGTGGTCAGGGGTGGTGACTAAGAGCACATACTTTCTAGAGTGCTATAGTTCAACCTCTCTTTTGGCAGTTACTAGCTGGGGGGACTTGCAGAAGTTACTTTGCTTTTGTGTGCCTTCTTTTTCTCATCTGTAAAATGGGGGCAAGGGTAACTTCTACCTCACAGGGATTTTTAATGGTGAAATGAATTACTATATATAAAGTGTTCACGAGAGTGCCTGGCACTTAGTAACTGCTACATAAAGGATGGCTGTTTTCATTACTCCCAACACAGTGATAACTTGCACATCTGCACTTGTAACAGAAGAAAAATACACTTTGCTAGCTAACCTCTTGGTGTTGCAATGCAAAGTAAAATGAACAAGTAAAGACTAATAGATGCCCTCAAAAGCATAGGCAGATATGACTGAGAAAATCTCAACTCACAAACAACCTGTGCACAAACATCATGGTTTCCCCATTGGGAACATCTCCCATAGGTGTAGCCAGTGTCCAAGATGGCCCTAGTGATTCTCCTCTCCTGGTATCCATGCCTTTGGGTAGTCCCCATTCACACTGATCAGGACTGGCTTATGTAAGCAACAGCATATGGCTGAGTACACTGGCTCATACCTGTAATCTTCACACCTTGGGAAGCTGAGGCAGGAGGATTGCTTGAGGCCAGGAGTTCAAGACACACCTGTGCCACGTAGCAAGACCCCCATCTCTACCAACAATAAAAAAGAAAGAAAGAAAAAAAAATTATCCAGACATAATGGTGTGCACCTGTAGTCCCAGCTACTTGGGAGCTGAGGCAGGAGGATCACTTGAACCCAGGAGGCACAGGTTGCAGTGAGCTGAGATCACGCCACTACACTCCAGCCTGGGTGACAGAATGAGACTCCACCTCAAAAAAAAAGAAAAAGATTTGTAGGCTGGGCACAGTGGTTCACATCTGTAATCCCAGCACTTTGGGAGGCCCCAAGGTGGTGGGAGGATCACAACAAAGCAAGACCCTGTCTCAAATTAAAAAAAAATATGTCAGGGCACTAAAATATCTAGAACTGCTGACCCAATGTAGCACCCATGTAAAAGATTGGCCAGGAAAAAATAAATAAATAAATAAATAATAAAAGATTGGACAGGAACAATGAGGGTCTGGAGAATGTCAGAAACCAGAAATTCATAGGGAACACTCAGCACCCCAAATATAATAGCCAAGAGTGAATTAGACTGAATTGAATTCTAGAGCTCTAGAGGAGGACTATTACCTCTTTTGCTTACCAGTCTCTCTAGATCCTAGCACTATGCCACTCACATAGTAGATGTACAATAAAAGCGTACTAGAACTGGGCACAATGGCTCACGCCTGTGATCCCAGCACTTCAGGAGGCCAAGGTGGGAGGACTGCTTGAGGCCAGGAGTTCGAGATCAGCCTGGGCAACACAGTGAAACCCTGTCTCTACCAAAAAAATAATTTTTTTATTAGCTGGACATGGTGGTGTATGCCTGTAGTCCCAGCTACTAAGGAGGCTAAGGTGGGAGGATAACTTGAGCCCAGGAGGTCGAGGCTGCAGTGAGCTGTGACTGCATCACTGCACTCCAGCCTGGGTGACAGAGCAACACTCTGTCTCAAAAAAAAAAAAGTATTGTAAAAATACCACTGATTCCCTTGACCCACACTAAAAATGTATTGGATAAGTGAATGAATAAATGAGTAAATAAAGAGGGCAGCAGAAGGACAAAGGAGGCATGGGCAGAGAGATATTTGACATGATGAGTCAGGGGATCTTGGCCAGTTAGAAAAGAAACAGACCAAGCAGAGGGCAAGCATTTTGGTAGGAAATGGAGGCAGAAAGAACTGGAGATCTTAGTATGCTAATGAGAAGGCAGAGTGGAATTAGAGAATGAAGAACACAGGAGCTATCACTAGAAAGTTTAACATATTTTCGAGATGAGTAAATTGTGGGTGAAGACAAAGTCTGGAATGTGTCTGCGGGCACCAACTGAAGGGATAAGGGGATGGAGGTCATTGGAGTTCAGAAGGGGTCAAAAAAACTATGAAGCCGGGATTTTGGATAGTTGTCCAAAGCAACATCAAAGTTATCCATCATGTGCCAAATATGAGCTAAATAATCCTTTGCATTCTTTCTTCATCAGCAACAAATGAGGAACCAGAGTGAGGTTTGCAAATGTACGTGAAAGATCAGCAAAAAGGCAAGAACAAGAACCATTTGAGAGACAGACATGGAAAGAAAGAAACCAGGAGGGTATGAGAGGTGAGCCCACGAGAAATCACAGCCTAGGCATGGAAGAGGAGGGGAATGAGGGGATGATCTTGCTACCTGGGGTGTCAGGCAGAGCAGACCTCCAAGCTGACTTCATGGAGTAGTGCTCCATGTTGTGCTCAGTGGGCCTGGTTAGTGGGAGGTAAATCTCAGCTCTCCCACCACCTACTCCTCACACATATTTATCTCACTGGAATTGCATACCACCTGGCAGATCCGATAGTTACAGATGAGTAACCCCAACTTACAGTTGAAGAAACTGAGGCCAGAGAGTGAAATGAGTTGCCTATGATCCCTAAGTCATTCATCAAGCTAGGGCCAGGGAAGAAACTGTGACCTAGGTGTGCTGAGTGCCCATTTCATGGCTACGGGGGCTATGGTAGGGAAAGGGTGTGTAGCAGTGGGGAAAGGGATATAGCCAATCCAGGGCAGTGGAACCCATCCCAAAATAAGTGCCCAAGTGTATGGTCAATGGCTTTGCTCCAGTGGGGTAGAATGGGAAGATACTAGAAAATGTGGGAGCCCCTCCACACCCACCCTTTTGATTTCTCAAGAGTCCAATGCTGGAGAGAAACTATTAGTGCTGAGTCCATGGCCTGCATAAACCACATGGAGAAAGCTCTGCTCTCCCATTCCACCCTTAGCAGTGTCTATGGCACAGTGAGCTAGGGAGGGAACTGCTTGTCTGTTATCATCCAATAACACCTGCGCTCTAAGAGATAACATGATTAACTCCAGAGGACAGGGGTCAGAATAGTGGGTGCACAATGGAGGCCAGGGGTCCCTGGGTGACAGGAGGGAGCTCTGGGGGCCTGATGGGAGGAGGGGGTGCTGGTGAAGGGCCAGGGGTCAGAAACAGACTTTAGATCTTGCTGCTTTGCCCTGAGGGACTCCATGCAGGCCTTTCCCTAGGCAGAGGGGTTGCCCATTGTTTCCTTATCTCTGGGAGCCAGTGACAGCTTGTCCTCCAAGGCTGCTGATCACATGGCATTGTTATCACCCTGTGCCTGTCACCGGGCAGGGCCGTGAGGCTGTCGATTTCTGACGAACAGCACTTGAGCGCTAAAGGGAATCTGTTCTTGGCCTTATCTCCGGCCTGTGTATCCTGCTTTAGCTCCACATTTGGTCTCTGTGGGGCCATCACTTTGCCAATAGCAGTCCCTGGAGCACCCAGATAAAGTGCTAGCTGCCTGTGCCCTGGGGCTCTAGTCAATGGCTGTGGGGACTGGGAGTGCCCAGGCTGGCACCTCTGGTCCAGGTCAGCATCAGCATCTCCGGGGCACTGTGGCCAGAGATGGTGGCCAGAGATGATGGCCAGAGCCCTGGCCATACCACAGGCACAGAGATTAGCTTGGGGAATGTCCCCAGCTTCAACATTCAATAGCTATGTGGTCTTTTCATTTGGATACAAAGTTTGAACAACAGAGAAAAACAAGTCAGCACCACGGACAGCGTCCTCTGAGGCTTTTCCTTAAGCGAAAGCAAGCAGGGATGGAAAGAAAGTAGGAAAGGAGAAGGTGAGGGAGGAAGAAGAAAGGCAGGGGAAAGGGGGAAGAGGCAAAAGGAAAAGGAGAGGAAATGGTGAGGGGACGGGAGGGAGAGTTTCTTTGCAGGCCAAATAATGGTGTGGTATTTTTTAGTCTCTACTTTCAACTTGGCCAGTGATTGAAGAAAAGACTGTTTGACAAAGGAAGGGCAAGTGAGATTAAAGGTTCTTATGACCTTAGAAAAAGAAGGATATGTGGCCAGGCATGATGGCTCACAACTGTAATCCCAGCACTTTGAGAGGTTGAGGCAGAAGGAGTGCTTGAGCTCAGGCAGTTGAGACCAGCCTGGGCAACAGGGCGAAACCCTGTCTCTGCAAAAAGTACAAAAATTAGCCTGGCATGGTAGTGCAAGCCTATAGCCTCAGCTACTGGGGGGCTGAGGCAGGAGGATCACTTGAGCCTGGGAGATTGAGGCTGCAGTGAGCCAAGATCCTGCCACTGCACTCCAGCCTGGGGTGACAGAGCAGATCCTGTCTAAATACAAACAATAAATAAAATAACATAAAAAATAAATTAAAAAGAATTAAGAAACTTAGCTGGGCATAGTGGTACACACCTGTGGTCTTAGCTACTTGGCAGGCTGAGGGAGGAGGATCTTTCAGCTCAGGAATTCGAGGCTGCAGTGAGATATGATTGAGCCACTGCACTCCAGCCTGAGTGACAGAATAAAAACCTGTCAAAAAAAAAAAAAAAAGCAATGAGATACTGCACACCAATAGAGGCCAAAGAAGGAACTTGGAAGAAGTGACAACAATAATAAAGTAAGCATTTGTTGTGTTCCATGCTAAGTTACTTATATGCTAGAACTCATTTAGTCCACCCATCAGCCTTGTGACATAGTTGCTATCACATCCACCATATTACGAATGAGGAAACAGAGTATGAATGAGGTTTAATAACTAGCCTGAAGTTCCACTGCCAGCTGATGGCAATGCCTGTGACCTTGGGAGGAAGTAGATCCCAGTTTAGCCTCTCTTCTGTTTCACTCCTTTCTGATCCTCTCCATTCACCTTGAGTATCCAGTATCTTTTTTAATTTTTAGTACAGAGTTGGCTTCTTAAACTTACTGGTTAACATGCCCCTATGTTTGTAAAAAGAAAAGTCCTGGGTTTCATTTTTTAGCTTAAAACAATTTTTTGGATTTTCCAGCTAAGGCATAGTTTGACTCCATGAGGCAAAAAAGGGGCTATTTGGGGAAGACCTGAGGAATCACACTGTGGCTGATTCCTGAGAAGTGGGGAAGACTTGAATGCTTGAAAATGGACCTCCAAGATTGTCAAACGCAAGGTTATCTCAGGAAAGTTCCTTGTGTGTTTGGCTGATCTGAGGTAAAGAGAATAGTCACAAAGACCCCAAAGTCAAGCTCCAGCTTTGCTGTCAACTTTCAATGACCCTGGGCAAATCCTCTTTTCTCTCTAGACCATAGAGGGAACTCATGGAGTCCCCACAAGATCACATAGGGCAGATATTTGCCACATGTCATTAATTAAGGATGAGTTTTCTCCATCTATTTTTTTTGGAAGTCAAGAAGGGCTTCACTACTTTGAAGCATAGCCTGATCAGAGTGCCTGAGCCTGTGTTCCACACTGAAGATAACACTTGGTGTAGAAGGAGATGACAGAGCATGTGCTACGAGGGCGTTTAACACTGGATAGGAAGAAGGTAGATGACTGGCAGTTAGAGGAAGGCTTACACAGCCTTGATAAATGAGAACTGCCACACACCATAACTTTTGGGGAAACTCAGAGATCCTCCCTAAGGTACCCTGCCCCCCTACCCAACACACACTCATTGAAGTCCTCAAGGACATAATTCCTGAGCTACAGAACAGGGGCTTTTGATGGAAGGAGATTAGATATCTTCACATCTCTTCTTCCCCATGGCTTTCTCTGATGACCCCTCTTTGGGGCTTCCCTCTGCCCCTATGGATAGCTTCTTTCTCAGCACATCCTGAGGCTGGTGCTCAGGGCCTCTTTAGCATGGGGGAGAGAACAGTTGGCATGGTTTAGTGAGTACCACAGTAGTCTGGTAGATGTGACTTAGGGTATGAGCCAGAGAATGGAAAGGGGTCTTCTTTTATTTCTTTATTTTTACTTTTGAAATAAAAATAAAGATGGCATCTTGCTATGTTGCTCAGGCTAGAGTGCAATGACGATTCACAGGCACAATCATAGCTTGCTACAGCCTTGACTTCCTGGGCTCAAGTGATTCTCCTGCCTCAGCCCCTTGAATAACTGGGACTACAGGCATGCACCACTATGCCTGACAGGGGTATTTAGAAGACAGCACCAACTCATAGAGAGAGAGAATGTGCCCAGTTGTGTGATCTTTGTAGATAAAGAGAGACCTAGGTTCCGATTCTGGCTTGATGACTCCCTAGTTGTTTGACCTTGAGCAAGTTGCTTCAGTGTCTTCATCTGTTTGGGAGAAATAAGTTGGAGAGATCTGTTAAACCTCCAAGTTGACCAGTCAAGTAAGTTGGGCCTCAGAGGAGAGAATAGGACTGAAAAAAATAAACATAGGAGCTGTTGTCTATGGATGATATTCTAAGTCACGGGAATAGACAAGTTTCCTGCAGGAAGGTTGGGAGAGAGGTGTGTTATTTTGGGCAAGTTATTTAACTTGTGTTTCAGTTTCCTCATCCACAGAATGGGGATAATAGTGTTTACCTCATTGTTCTGAGGATTGGATTTAGATAGTGCATGTTCAAGCACTTAGAGTCTGGTAAATGCTTAACAAAGAAGGATGCTATTATTAATCCTTACCCAGAACTTCAAGGCTCAGGTAATCATCCCCATTTTACAGAGAAAGAGACTGAAGGTCAGAGAGTCTAAGGTCTCATGACTTGTAAGCAGCACATCACTGTCTATAAGCCCATGCCACACTGCTCCTGTTCTTGCAGGGGAATACTGTATAGACACATTTCTTAAAATGTAAGAGGTGAGCTATATGAATCTGGCTAGAAAGGACAATGCTGATCCTTCAATGACAGTGATAGGAGATGCTGGGTTCAGAAGAAGCCACAGTAGGGTAGAAAATACCATGATCCTTTTAGGATAAGTCCCCAGGACAATACAACTTGGTGTATTATGTGCACACCGAGTTCCCTATCTCCCACATTTAACCCCCAAGTTGATAAATATTTTCAGTGATTCAGCTCCTCCCAGTTCCAGGAGCCAATGAAGCAAGGCTCATGCAGGGAGTGAGTCCCATTTGCAGCCCCAGATGAGCCAGTGAGGCAGAAAATGTAGATAATAAAGAGAGTTAATGACAGGCCTCTCCAGCTGCCTGATCTGGCCCTTGGGGAGAAGGAGTCAATGAGCTCCTGCCGCTGCTGTGCCGGATTCCCGATTTCTTCATCTTCTGCCTTCTGCACAGTCCTCTTCCCTGCCCAGCTTGCAGCCTTGGCTACTGATTGCAGCAGTTCACACTGGGAAACAAGACCAGAAGCGATCTGGGGTATCTCTAGGGCAGTGGTGAGATGTGGATGGCAGGATGTAACTTGGTTTTCTTAACAAAGATTGCACAACTTCCCCAGCTCCCCAGAAAACAAACTTCCTCAGGAATCCCATGGAGATGACATACAAGGAAGGCCCCTCCCTGGAACTCATCGTTAATAATACCACTAGTAAAAACTATCACTGAAGTGAGAGAACTGGAATGTGTCAAGCACTACACTAAGAGTTTTACATATAGTATCTCACTTAGTCCTTACAACAGCCTCTCAGTGATGATATTGTTATTATTATCCCCATTTTACAGATGAGGAGACTGAGCCCATAGAAATGACATTATTTTCTTAAAATCACATGGCATGTAGTTGGCAGATCTGGGATTGAAATCCAGGCCAGTAATACTCCAAAGTCTAGGCTGGATTGCCTCTGTCCTTACACATCGTCTTGAAAGACAATCAGTTTCATTAATTTATTCAAAAATTAGCCAGTCTGTCAGAGAAATGGCCCTAAGCTAGGTATCTCTTACGTCCTTTGTTGGTAGCACTATGTCTTTACCCATAAAACCTTGGGTTGTGTGCTCTCTTGATACTAATTGAATTGCATGATTGACATTCTTGAGTTTGTGGTCAACTAGAATCTTCAAATCTTTTTCATGTAGACTAGGGTTAAATCAGTTGACTGTATTCACACAACGCACAATGGTTTCAAGAGGTTTTACTGCTCTGGAACCTGATACCCTTCTCCTTGGTAGTTCAAAACAGAGATAGCGCATTTAGAATGGGTTTCACTTTGTTTTCTGTTTTTACTTTTTAATCAAGGTATAAGTATACAGCAAAGTGTGCTTATTTCAAATTGATATCTAGTTCAATTAATTTTTACCCAGATGGAAATAGAGAACATTTTCCCTATAAGATTTCTAGTCAACTGCTCTACCCCAGAAATAACCACTATGGATTTCACTGTTTTAATTTGAAATGTTCACTTTTACAAAATACCAACTTTTACAAAATGAGATTTAAGTCTAATAGAATCCTTTCATCCCAGCAATTAATATTGTTCATTTTTCCTTTCTTTTTTTGAGAGAACAGGTGATAGTTGCTGTTCTTAAATGACTTAGATGTTATTCTTAAATGTCTTACTTGTTTTGATAAAACAATTTTCAGTTTTTATAAAACCATTTTAAATAACTGTTCCTTATTCTGAGAGTATGGTTTTCCTACTTATTAAGTTTTAAAATGCCCTTTGTTTTTATGAAGAATTCAAGAGAACAGGTGATAGTTGCTTTTTTTTTTTTGGACAGAGTCTCGCTCTGTCACCAGGCGCCAGGCTGGAGTGCATGGAACGATTTCAGCTCACTGCAATCTCCACCTCCCAGGTTCAAGCAATTCTTCTCCCTCAGCCTCCCAAGTACCTGGAACTACAGGTGCGTGCCACCATGCCCAGCTAATTTTTGTATTTTTTTCAGTAGAGACAGGGTTTCACCATGTTAACCAGGATGGTCTCGATCTCTTGACCTCGTGATCCGCCTGCCTCAGCTTCCCAAAGTGCTGGGATTACAGGCGTGAGCCACCACGCCTGGCCGATAGTTGCTATTCTTAAATGTCTTAGATGCTACGCTTAAATGTCTTAGTTGTTGCTAAGCTTTGAAAAGCCCTTTTACCTTAAGAGATCTGATGACTAGACAAATTTATGTTTTCAGGGTTTTATCTATGTTTTAAAAGTATTTTATTGCAGCCATAAAAAGGAATGAGATCATGTCCTTTGCAGGGACAAGGATGAAGCTGGAAGTCATCATCCTCAGCAAACTTACACAGGAACAGAAAACCAAATACTACATGTTCTCACTCATAAGTGGAAGTTGAACATGGAGAACACATGGACACAGAGAGGGGAACAACACACACCAGGGCCTGTTGAGGGTGGGGAGTGAGGAGACGGAACTTAGAGGATGGGTCAATAGGTGCAGCAAACCACCATAGCACACATATACCTATGTAACCAACCTGCACATTCTGCATATGTACCCTTTTTAGAAGAAAAAAAGAAAAAAAAAAGGACAAAAATATATGTTTATATTATTTACACATAGGCATGTAATTCAGTTGGAAAGTATTTAATGACTGGTGTGAAGGTCAAAATGACTTTTTTCTCATCAATTATCTTTATACCATTTGTTGACAAATTGTTCCATTCTAAGTTGATCTTTGAAAATTCTTTTATTATAAATTAAATTATTATAACACCTTTCCCATCCTTAAGTGGGGGTATTAATGACGCCTATCTATCAAATGACAGTAAAAACCAGATTATGTGTGATAAAGTAAGTGTAACATCTTAAAACAGTTTAAGATTTGGACACACTGGGTTCTGAACAAGTGTCAATTTTATTCCTTCCACCTATTCCCTCAACACTGTACCACATGTATTTAAGGCACTGTAACTATGGGAAAAACTTGCTAATAAGACTGTACAACAGGCTGACTCTGGAGATCAGATATGAAGCCAGAAGTCAGATGCCCTGTGATTACGTTTTTGAGAGATTCTATTTCTTTCCTGAGGACCCAGATCAATGGCTCCCAAATGCCAGTTTTTAAGCTGATGATGATGCATGGTGATATTTCCTGTGTTTCTCAATGAAATTAGAAAAATAAGGTCAAACAATGAAAGTTTTTATAAAACCATTTTAAATAACTTTTAATCTGAGATTATGGTTTTCCTACTTATTAAGTTTTTTCCCCTACTTATTAAGTTTTAAAATGCCCTTTGTTTCTATCAAGCATTGGAGAGAACAGGTGATAGTTGTTATTCTTAAATGTCTTCACTTGGCATTGTCCTTGATGGCTTAAAATTTTTCTGGTTCACAAAATCTTGAAATCTTGCAACAAGATCAATTGTGAGGTTTACTGTAACATCACAAGAAAGGATCCAATAATTCTGGTTGACATTTTTCCCCATTTTTCAGAGCACCACACACTATACATAGTAGGTGATCAGTGATCATTCATTCCTTCAAACCACAAAAGTTAGTAATCACCTGCCTGGAAGTTTGTTTGTCATTGGCCGAAAAGAAACCCATAAAGCAGGCCAAACTTGATTGGGCTGAGAACTGCAGACCAGGCATTTACCTTTGGGCGTTGTGCATACATTCAATCGCTCTTCTCGCCCAGCCGTCAGCACCTCGGACAGCTCAGCCGCAATTATCAGGCTCTCTGAGGAAACCTAACTAAACATAGACAAAGGCATTTTTACATTATCTTTTCTCCGCTTCGTTATTTAAACAAGCGCCTCCTGTTCATACACAAGCCTTCTTCTTGGCGTTCTTAAACCTCCCTCTCAATCTTAAACAATCTGCGAGATTGTTTGCCTCGCAGTTTGCAATTCCCCAGCAAAACGGCCAGCTCCAATCTGAGCTGCGGAAATGCCAATTTTAATTAAAAGTGCAATTTTCAAATCCACCCAAAGCTCAGACAGGATATGGCACACTTGATGCCCTGTGATCTTTCTGGCTGCTTTGTTGATTAAAATGGGTGTCGCTCTAAGTGCTTTGTCAAATCTTCACAAAAAGGAGGAGAAATTGACATTTACACCTTTATACCGACAAGAAAGTGATATATTAGATTCACCCCTATTGCCACAAAGGCTTGATTGTGGCTTAAGGGCAGAATTAGGCCAAAAGGTCCCCAGTGACAGCTCTGGTTTGATGCTTCAACCTTGAGGGCTCTTTCCTAAGCTGGTGGTGATGGTGGTGGTGGTGATGGGAATCACTAAACAATGTTCCCATTAACTTTCCTACCCCTCTCTTCCCACTCAGTGCCTCTGCAAGGACTTTGAGTTTCTAGGGTAATTGTTCTCTAATTTTGGTGTATACAAGAACAACCTAAAATGCTCTCTTAAAATCCAGATTCCTCGGCCCCACTTCTAGAGATCCTGACTCAATAAATAGGTTTGGGATGTGGTCCCAGAATCTGAATTTTAATGAAGCACCAGATGATTCTGATGAAGGAAGTCTTTAGCTCCTACTCTGAGAAAATCTGTTCTGGTAATTCTCAGAAAGTTGGCCACAAGAGTCTGAGCTATGGAAAAGGCCAGGGATTAAGGCCTGGGCAGGGAATCTAGAGGCATGACCCAGTCTACCACTGACACTTGCAATCCGGTATCCTTGGACAACTTACTTCCCCTCTGTTACCATTTTCTATCTTTATAAATGAAGGATCATGCAAGAGACCACAGTTAATCACTTAATATGCAAAGATCTTCAGCAAATCAGTAATAAAAAGAAAAACCACCTGATGTAAAGATGGATAAGTGATATGAATAAGCATTTCTTGGAGAAGAAAATATAAACAATGAACAAACATTTGAGAAGATAACCAACCTTAATAGTGATCGGATAAATGCAAATCAGAATAAAATAAGCTTTTTTGGTACTGTTTTTATTTCTGCTATTTTTTCTGCTTTGCTCATTTGCTCATCATATTGAGGGAAGAGAACCTTGTGAGTTGATAACAGCCAGCACAGGGTGTGGAGACATGAGAATATCCTATACCATTGGTGAAAGTATGAAAGACTACATCTTGAGAAATAATCTGTCAGGACTTATTAAAATTAAAAAGTGCATTCTTTCACTCACAGTTTAGCTTTGGAAATTTATTCTACATAAAGAAATGCATCGGGACATGTAGATATAAGCAATGGATTTTTACTGAACTTTATTTGTAGTGGCAAAAAATGGAAATTACCTAAAAGTCTATCAACAGGGGACTGGTTGAGTAAATTCTGCTACATCCAAACTGGGAAATATTACATAGCTATTGAAAAAGAATCTATTAGATTTGGGAGGGCTGATCTTGAATGATGCCCATGATCTATGATAAGATGAAATGTCAAATCACAGAGTAATGAGCACACTATGATCCCACTTTTTGAAACAAAAAAGAAGAAAACTCCAGACCGTGTTTGTATATATGTGTATGAGCTTGGCATAATATGTGGAAGAAAATATACCAGACTATTAATATTGATTTCTTTTCTTCTTGTTATTTATTTGTGTGTGTGTGTGATGGCTCACTGCAGCCTCAACCTCCTGGGCTCAAGTGATCCTCCCACCTCAGCCTCCCAGTAGCTGGGACTGCAGGTGCATGCCACCACACCTGGCTAATTTTTCTGTTTTTCTTAGAGACCGGGTCTCTCTATGTTGCCCAGGCTGGCCTCAAACTCCTGGGCTCAAGCAATCCTCCCACCTCAGCCTCCCAAAGTACTGGGATTATAGGAATGAGCCACCATGCTCAAACTTAATATTGTTTTTTTTTTTCAAGATGAGATTATAAGGGAAACCACAATACTTTCTATATTCAATTTCACATTGTATAACTTGTTCTGAAAGAATATATTACTCTTACAAATGAACAATTACAAAGTTGACTTGAGACTTAATCAAAAGCCAAAAAGTCCCAAGGACTGGATGCAAGGGATCACTGAGATCCCTTTCAGCTCCTACAACCTGGGGACACCCATCTTATTCTCCAGATCGGCATCAAGGTTCATTTCTCTTAAAGATTCAGAGTCACTTGGAACCAGGCAAGATCCTTATGGCAATGTTCATTCTAGTGTACCCACTGCAGAGTCCACCTAAGAGACACCCTGGCCCCTGAAGTTGGATTTTGGGGCCAGATTGCACCTCACAATCCTAACCCATCCTGGTGACTTGAGAGTGGAAAGACAAAGCAATGCTCTCTTTCTCCTCAGGTTCTCCCAGAACATCACCTGGCTCCATTCTACCCTGTGAAACTCACACCCACGCCCACCTGGGGTTCTCTGGGGATGAAGGAGAAATCTGAGAGGCCAAAATAGATGCCCCTTTATCAACTAAGATGAACCCAAAGGTTAAGGAAACAAAGTAACCTATGGATCAAAGGTTCAGGGCCTGACTGGCCTGGAACATTTCTAAATTCCTTTAGCTCTAAGCTCCCTAACAATAGAAGCTATCAGATCCCTCCTAGCTCTGATTTACAACCCAGACCATTACAGCTCTGACTGGACAGACAACTGACTGTGCATTCTTTCTTATAAGCAATTGCAGACCTTAAACCATCTTCAGCTAGCTTATAGAGGCTGTGTACAAACTTTCTATCCTACAGTTCACCTTTTAATGTACAGAGCCAATTTATACCTCATTTTAATGCTAAAACCCCACCCCAAAGTGAACATGAGATGTATGTTACATATGTATTTACCTAATGTGCATGTATGTGTTCAGCTCCCCTCATGAATATGAATACCTTTCCCCCTAAACCTGCTGAACTACGTTATGACTCTATTGTGTAACACGGACACTGTGAGGCAGAAAATCCAACCTGTTCTTCCTCTCTTCAAAGAGAGGGCACCTTTAATCCATGTTGGAGACTTTCTCTTCCCAGCTTGCAAACTGATATCACCCATAAAGCTCTTTTTTACTATTTAGCCATCTGGTGGTCTTCTGGATGACAAAGCTATGCCATATCTTTTGGATATGATCTAAGAAGTGTCCAAAGACTTCAGGTCCTATGTGACCCCTGGCACTGCCATTGTGAGGTTGCCTATTTGCCACACACAAACACAACCAAGAAGGATGCTGGCACCAGAGGGTCCCCGAGAGCTACCCTCAGCCCTCCCATTGCTGTGCCAGGCTTCTCATGGTTTGTTCAGAGGACGCAGTGACTCAGGCTACAATGATGCTTTTTCACCTCTTTTAACAAAAATATTGAAATATATCACAAGCCTAGGAAAATATAAAAGATATAAATCTGCACTATTTAATAATTCTAAACACCTGTGTAACCACCACTCGAATCAAAACGTAAACATTGTCTGAAACTCCCCATGTGATCCACCCCAATCATACCCCTTCCTCCCTGTGAAATCAAACACTATTCTGCATTCTGTGGTCAACCATTTTGTTGCTTCATTTTATATCTCTACCACCTTAGTAAGTATCCCAGGACAATATTTCAGCTTTGTCAGCGTTGAATTTAATATAAATGAAGTCATGTTGTATGGATTTGTGTCAATATAAAAATTATCCGTGTTGCTAAGTGTACTGTGGCTCATTCATTTTCACTACCGTATAGTATTCTGTTGTACGATTATACCACAGTTACTCATTCTGCCTTTGATAGGTTTTTGGTTGTTTCCAGTCATTGCCTATTACGGACCATACTGCTCTAATTGTTGTGTATATATCTCCTAACATTGTATACAGAAGTATCTCTAGAAATAAACGGAACTGCTGGGTTACAGGGCTTGTGTATCTCCAAATTTACTAGTGTCCAACTGTTTTCCTAAATGGCTATACAAATTTACAGTGACAACAGTGACAGAATTCTCAGTACTACACTATCTCACCAACATTTTATGGAGGATCTTTCTCTTCTCAAGAGTCTTTGAAGATGCTGGTCTTTCTTCCCACAGTATTTCGTTTCCCTATATCCCTTTCCCTTTCCTTTATCTTGTTAGCTCTAGGTCATTATTAAGGACCCTTCCTCCTGCAGCCTTCCCTGACTCCTTCAATCTGGGTTATGTGCCACTCCTGGCTCCCATAGTCCCCTACACTGTCCCTTCTATCGTAGGTATTAGGCTGTATTGTTACTGCCTGCTCCCTTCCCTATTTTGCCCTCCACCAGACTGGAGGCTCTCTGAAGGCAGGGGTGTATTTTGTGCCAGTACAGTGCCTGGCACACATAGGTGCTCAATTCATGACTGCTGAATAAATAGGTAAAACTCATTTCTCTTCTCAACCCATAGCTCTCCTCAACCATCAGGAAGCCAGGTGAGTATTAAGGTTTTTCAGAGAAATGTTGCCAAAACAATAAATAATAACTCTAGGGAAATTAATTGTTAGATCTGGCTCTTTCATTAGTAGCTCATCAAAGAACTGTGAGCCCCCAGTGGGACTCTTAGAAATAAGTAACCGATCAGCATGGAAAGAAGGGCATCCTCTTCCCAGCACCCCCTGCCACCACCACCACCAACACACAAACAGACACACCTCCTGCGAATTGCAGGGCCTGGCCATTTAACACAGTTATTACCAACTCCCACTTAGTGAATTATGAGCAAGAGCCTTGAGAGAGCTTTCAAAGATCTTCAAATGGATATTTAAAAGCATGCAATTGCTCAGCCAGGCTCAGCTAATGGCATTTATTACTTGGAGGATAGGGTATTTACATAAAGCTGGATTTTTATTATAATGGTCAGATGGTTCCTGGGAGGGAGGGTGGAAGGGAGAAGGAAGGGTGAAGGTATAAGAATCGATTTCAATTCCATTTGAACAGATGTCAAACCCTCTATTCCCACCATAAGGCTGGTTCTCTCAGATGTCAGCATAACAATTACTAGGGCGGGTCTTAAGTAGGATGACCCTGGCCCAGGAGCAGGCAGATCACTGTTTCCCTAAAACAGAAGACTCAGCACCCTGGACAGCTCATAGTGTCCCCAGAGGATCTGTGGGTAAGTTCTCAGACAGTTCATTCTTCCTAGGGTCCTCCCACTGATGATTTAGGGGAAGTCCCTCATTTATCCCCCACTCTAGTCTGGAATGGAGATAACCAAGGGCATTCACTCTCTCCTGGCTTCACCAACAGTCCTAGGGGTCCCCATGTACTCCTCTGAATGACAAGCAGCGAGATGAAGATGAGTTGAAGTTAGTTATTATTGGCCTCAAGGAGCTTGCATTAGTTGTCTATTGCTGCACACCAAACCACCTCCAAAACTTAAAGGCTTAAAACAATAATGACATATTATATTCTCATGATTCTGTAGATGAACTGGGTGATTCCTCTACTGGTCTTGCCTGGATAACATATGCAAATGCAATCAGCTGGTGGATCAGTTGGGGCTGGAAGATCAGGGAGTGAGTACATATTTAATGGAGGAGGTGATGAAGGGATGAGTCTGGAAGATGAATGTGTGTTCTCCAGGTAGGAAACATTGAGCAGAAAATTTTAAGAAAAGGAAGCGACATGACACCAAAGGTATGAAACAACAGGTGGCTGTTTGGGAGCCATGGGAACTGGCAAGTGGTTCTGAATGACCAGCTCCTAAGAGAGAGTTGTGAGAGAATAAGTTCAGATAACTCTGGGGAGGCAATTAGGGCACTGGGTATCATGTAGGACAATTGGCATTATTTCATAGGTGCTGAGGAGACCTGGAGTGATAGGTGTTATTTAAATGAATTATACTAAATACCAGGCGCAATGCTGAGCATTGGAGATGCAACATTATCTCACTTAATCCTAGCCATTATCACCATTTTACACATGTAGAAATTGAGGCTTACCCAGGATCACATACCCAGGTGTCTGGCTTCAGAATAGTTGTTTTGATTATTATATTCCATAGCCCTTCTGAAGGGGTTTTGAGTTAGGAATATAACAGGATTTTTTTTTTTTTTTTTGAGATGGAGTCTCACTCTGTCACCCAGGCTGGAGTACAGTGGCATGATCTCAGCTCACTGCAACCTCTGCCTGCCAGGTTCAAGCGATTCTCCTGTCTCAGACTCTGAAGTAGCTTGGATTACAGGCACCCACCACCATGCCTGGCTAGTTTTTGTATCTTTAGCAGAAATGTGGTTTCACCATGTTGGCCAGGCTAGTCTTGAACTCCTGACCTCTGGTGATCCACCCGCCTAAAGTGCTGGGATTACAGGCGTGAGCCACCACGACCTGCCTTAAATTTGCATATTAGCAGAAAAAAAAGAGGAGGGGTTGAAGGGGGTGTGGGGAAATTCCACAATTACATAAACACAGAGAACACTGAGTTAAACAAAATTTATCACAAACCTAGTACTGCTGGACTTCTCAGAGCCTTTTAACATGCTAATGTGCACTAGAAAGTAAGCCCTTTTATTGACACTGAATTAATAAATGGGTGCATGAATTTAGCTGGGAAGCTGCAAGGGCTTTCATATTTCAAAATTGTTCATAGAAATGTGAAGTGAGAGCTTGCCATACATCAGATCCCAGGCAAAGCTCAAGGACACGAAGATAAGTTGACATGCCCAGATCCTCAGGAAGTGCCCAGTCAGAAGGTATCTTCTCATTTTACACAGGATTTAATTTTTATGTAATTCTCAACAATCTTGTGAGGTTTTCTATCTCATGAGAGAACTAAAGCTCAGAGAGTGACATGATTTTCCTAAGGACTTAGGGCCAGGATGAAAACTGCCAGTACCTTGCCTGATGCATGTTATCCCTGCGTTGGTGGAGGAGAGAGAAGTATGGGATGGCTTGGAAGTTACCACCCAATCTACACACTAGACTCCTGAGTAACCACAGTCCAGGCAGACAGGGTACATGAGATTGTCACTGTTTCTTCTTGCTATGGGCGTCACTTGCTTTTCCACAGCTTGACAACTCAGGAGAATTCTGAGGCCCGGAAGCAGCTGCTGTGAGGCCATGACTAGGGCTTACTAGGCCTCTCAGTGGGTGGAACTTTCCTAAAGGCCAGTCCATCACCAACACACAAGCCCTCTTGCTCTGGGTGCAGAGGAAGTGGTGTGGGAGTTCCCTCCATCATCAAAGGGCCCTCTGTCCTGTCACACAGTCACATATATAGTGTGACTATATGTGATAGCCCATACATGCAGAGACACATGCACACACATACACAGAACCTAGATTCTATATACACACACACAAGCACATCCCTAACAGAGCACACAAGTGCATGTACACACATATTCTCATATACAGAATGCATACATACAAAAGCACAGAGCATGACCACATAGGTGTGTTTGGACACACATACGTAATCACATATCTGATAGCCATCGCTCACCCCAGGCTGAAATGCCTCTCTAGAGGGAGAGAGTAGGAGGTCACTGGAGAGGAGATGAGGAATGGTGCTGAGGCAGAGGGGGACATGCCGTCCTTAGACAGGGCAGCTCTGGCCTGGGCTGGCTGGTTTAGAACGTCTCTCTCTTCAACCACAGGCTGTCCGTTGCACCATCAGTTGGGAGGCCCTAGCAGACCTGGCCTCTTAGAGATTCTAGCTCTTGTAACAAAACAGTCATCTTGATAGTTGGAGGAACTTAAAAGAGGTTCTCCTAGGACCAGGGGCACTTGTACAACCCCACTTAATACCCCTGAAATAAGTTGAATTAACCCCATAATTTTAGGAGCCAGAATCATCCATCACTTATTTCTCTGAATCAAATGTGATCAGTTTTAAATCCTCATCCACCTGGCCAAGAAGGAAATTAACTGGTTCTAATGAAGCTTCTTCACCCCACCTCTACCCCTGCCAGTGGAAGAAAGGTCACAAGGATTTATTTAGAGCAGGTCACGTGGGGAGAATCCTCTTTTCTTCCATTTTCACTGGTCACTGCTGAAATGCTCATTGTCCAAACTCACATAGTACCTTGAAGACAGCTGCTTCTGAGGCCTGAATGCTGAGGTTGAGCACAGGGGCCCCTGCTGGGTCTGGAAACCCTGATGCCCTGGACCTTTGCTGGGTCTACCCTTCCTAGGGGCAACTTCTCTATTGGCCCAGGTGGAGAGCTGGTGTTGATGGCCCGTTCTCCTCACTGTCTCCATCCTTTCATTCACCAAATGTTTATTGAGGGCCTCTGGGCAGACAGTGATGAACAGGACTATCCTCAAAGAGCTCCCAGGAAAGGCAGACAGTGACCACATAATACCGCTCAGATTGGCAATGTCTGCCTACCCTCTCCTCCCAGATGGGGGGCTGGAGGCATTCAAATCACTCTGCTTTTCTTTGCCATTGCACACAGTTGGGCGTGAGCTGACAGTCTCCACCTGCACCCAAATCTTTCAGGGCCCTCCTACATGAGAGTGAATTCTCTGCCCCATTCCCTAGAGGTTGGGCAGCCACCACCTGATGGAGATAATAGCAGAGTTCCCTTCATCATTTCTCTAAGGGAGGTCCAGACCCTGCCTATAGAGAGTCTTCTAGGTGGCCTTCCTGAGCACCCCATGGTTCTAGACATGGGTGTAACTCCTCTCTCTCTCTCTCTCTCTCTCTCTCTCTCACACACACACACACACACACACACACACACACACACCCCAAACGAGATTCTTATAATAAGTTCCTGGAGCATAATCAGTTAAAAGAACCATTGAAATATGCCTTTTTTTTTTTAACCCTGATTCTCTAACACAAACTGATCTACTCCAGCAGACTTAATTCAAATGAATTGCACGTTCTCGGCACTATAAAAATGACTTTATCACCGTCGAGAAAAGAAAGATTAGAAGAAATGAATATGTGGGTGATGGAATACAGGATGTCCAGTGACAGGGGATGGAGGATGCAGATTTGCTATGTCGGTTCAGCCTCGGCTGGGTTTATGATGCTCCCAGGGCTGCCCCCTCAATGGGCAGAGACAGGATGGCCACAGGGTAAACATTGCTCCAGTCATGCCTGGCAGCCACCACCTGGCACAGAGAATGGCCAGCCTGAGCTGGCCTGGTCACGCCCAGCCTCCTGCTGTGGTCAGCTTAAAGGAAGCACAGAGGTGGGATCTGGGATCAGCCTGCCTGTGTTTGGACACCAGCTGTCCCACACAATAGCTAAGTGGCCCTATGTAAGCTGGTTTACCTCACTATGCCTCACTTGCTCCATCTGGAAAATGGGAATAACTATAGCGAGGGCCTCACCAAGTTCGCTGTGAAGACTGAATGTTGTAACACACATGGAGTGCTGGTCTCACAGTCCAGGACTGGTCAGGTGGACTTGGTATCAGCATCTCTCTACTCAGCCAGACCTCTGCTGCTGTTCTGAGCCTGGCTGGGGCAACATGGAGCCTCTGACCCCTTGAGAAGAAATAATCTAAGTCAGAAGGAGCCTTGGGATGGGTGTGAGGATGCTTTTGACCCTTTCCACCAAGACATAGCATCCATGTACTGTGCTGTGACTTGGTAATAGTGCTACCAACTTAGGTTCAGATCCTGGCCCAGCCATTTACTAGCTGTGCGAATTTGGGCACATTATTCAAGCTCTCTGGGCCTCATTTTCCTCATGTGAGTGAATGGAGCCACCAAAAGTCCTTACTTTACAGGGTTGTCATGAGGACTAACTGAGATAACCCATCTGCACAGGTAGCACAGCCCTGGTGTGAATGAGGCACTCAACAAACATGGGCTATCATTAATCCATTATCCTGATGGTATCTCATGGCACTGCTGCTCACATTTTGACTCCAGATTTTATCTACTAGGCTGTTTTGTTTTGTTTTGAGACGGAGTCTCACTCTGTCTCCCAGGCTGAAGTGCAGTGGTGCAATCTCAGCTCACTGCAACCTCTGCCTCCTGAGTTCAAGTGATTCTCCTGCCTCAGCCTCCTGAGTAGCTGGGACTAAAGGTGCACGCCACCACACCTGACTAATTTGTGTATTTTTTGTAGAGATGGGGTTTTACCATGTTGGCTAGGCTGGTCTTGAACTCCTGACTTCGAGTGATCCACCCACCTTGGCCTCCCAAAGTGCTGGGATTATAGACGTGAGCCACTACACCCGGCCTAGATTTTATCTACTAGGTTGTGAAGCAATTACCCATCCATTCGTGTATTTATTGAACAATTTGCTATTGAGTGCTGAGCTTGGAATGCAGTGATGAACCAGCAAGGCCTGGGCCCTGCACTGCCTCTTTCTCTCCTTTCTTTCTCTCTTTTTTCTCTTCCTCTCTTCCTTCTCCTCTCTGTCTCTCTCTCTCTCTCTCTTTTCTTTCTGTCTTTCAGGAGAGACTAGGCAACAGCGCCCCAGGTCCCGGAAATACTGCAAAGAACCAAGCAAAAGCCCCTGTCCTCAAGGAGCTCACAGTCTTGTGGGGCAGACAGAAAAGAAACCAACAGACAAATCCAAATACAACTTTAGGTTGTCAGGGCTGGGAAGAAACAGTGGGTAGGGTAAGAGGATGAGGAGTGTCTTACAAAAGGGGGTCAGCGAAGGCCTCTCAGAGGAGGGGACGCTGAATAGACGCATGGGTGAAATGAGGGCGTACTCACGAAGGTGTGGGAAGTACAAGGTTAGGAAGGGGGTGGGAGAAGGAGGGCTCCCTCATCTGCTCAACCCAACAACCCTCATTCTTTCCCTGCTTCTCAGAGAGACGCCCCCCACATATGGTCACGAAGTCAGAATCCTGGGCGTGTCCTCATTTTCCCCCTCACCCCTAAACTTAACTGGCCACTGGTTTTGTACATTTTACTCCCTAAATAGTCTTCTCCTGCGTTCTCCACCATAATACCTCACCAAACTCTTCTCCCACCTGGACCACAGCAGTAACCTCTTCCTCCCTGGTCCCCCCGGCCTTCAGTCTCAGCCTCCCTTTGTAAAACAGAAATGTGACTAAAACTCCCTGCCCACCTCCACCCACAATCTCCCTGAAAATCCCTGCTGGCCTCAAGAACCATCCCAGATCCCTTGCCGGGAATTCAAAGCCCTCCAAGACCTAACCCCACCCCATCCTCGGCACCAGGCCTCGTGGACTCTCCTCCAGGAGGCCTTCCCGGATCCCACGAGATGGGTTTGAGGGTGCCCCGGAAATCCTCCCCGAACCTTAGAGACGGGTGTCGGCAGCAGATGAAGGAACGGATGGCGCCGGGAAGACTGGGCTGGGAGTCGGACTGAGCACAATTCAATTTAAAATTCCCTTCCCACTCCGACCCAGGGAAGCAGGAAAATGGGGCTGGCGGCGCCTACAGTTAGCATTCCTAGCGCGGGGCGAGCGGGCGACGGAGAACAAAAGGGCGATGATGATCCGCAGCTGGGCGAGCGGCGCGCTCAGGGCGCGGAAACACCCGACCACCGGCGGTCGCCGTGCTGGGTGCGCCTGCGCTGCCAGCGGGCGGGGCGCAGCGGGGCTCTTGGGACCAGGCAGGAACAGCTGGGTGTGTAGGGGCGGGGCCTGGTGTGAAGGGGCGGGGCGGGGCCTGGAGCGGGGGCGGGGCCTGGCGTGGGTGGGCGGCAGCGGACGCCTGGGAGGCGGTGAGCGCCCGGCGCTTTCTTTCCCCACCAGCTGCGCGGCTCCCGCTCTGCTGTCATCAGGCAGGCGAGGAAGAGCCCCGCTTTCGCAGGTCGGCGCGGAGCCGAGCAGAAAATTGTTGATTGCAGAGAAAATGAAAGCACCGCGACTAAACAATGGCGGAAAGCGGCGAGGCCGCCTACAGGGCGCCCTAGCCTCCCCTCCCTCCCGCTTGCGGGCACACGGGGAGCGGAGAGGGAGCTGAGCTGAGGGCCCGCGCGGAAAAGGGGTCAAGCGCTGCCGGCCCTAGGCTGGAGGTTAGGGGTACGGGCCCCAGGACTGCACCCTGCAGCCCTGAACGTAACGTACTTCTCGGGCCCCCAAAGGCCCCGGACCCCGCTACCCTGGGCCCAGCTTTGAATGTTTCCGGAGTTAGGGCACTGGGGTGGGCCATTCTTTCTGACTCCAGGGGCGCATGAAACCCTGACTCCTCACCGTAGCTGATAAGACCCGAGTGATCGGGCACCAGCCTCATCCCGCACCACGGCGTCCCTTAGTGTGACTCACAAGTTCGTTGTCCTTTCTGTTCCTCAGACAAGCCAATTGTTTTCCTGATTCCCTCTGGAAAGCCGTCGACCCAGTCGTTGCATGACTGACTCCTTCAGGTCTCAGCTTAACTATTACCGCCTCCAAGAGGTCCTCCCTGACCCTCTGATCAGAAGTGGAGCTCCCACCCCTCCGTTATTCTGTATGATAGCGTCCTGTTCATTCCCTTCTTTTACAAGACGTGAATCAAATTTTGTAATCAGGTAGTTTTCCATAAACTTCATAAGATCAGGGACCTCTTCACAGCTTTCTCAAGTCCTTATATGAGTGCCTGGCGAGTCTTAGGTTCTGACCCCATCCCTTCTCCCTCCCAAGGACGTCTTTCTCAAAGCAGCATTTATATATTTAAAGCAGGAATCAGCCCTAAGTTGTGTAGGGCTGGAAGAGGTGTATCCAGTGAGGTCATTAGGGCTGATTTTCTGAGCTAAATAATAACAGGCCAGGTGCGGTGACTCACACCTGTAATTCTAACACTTCGGGAGGCTGAGGCAGGAGGATCCCTTGAGCTCAGGAGCTTGAGAGCAGCCTGGGCAGCACAGTGAGACCTCTTCCCTACAAAAAAATTAATTAGCTGGGTGTGGTGGCATGTGCCTGTAGTCTAAGCTACCCAGGAGGCTGAGGAGGGGGGATCACTTGAGCCTGGAAGGCGGAGGGTGCAGTGAGCCTGTCACAAAATAATAATAGTAATAGTCGTCATCGTAAATATTACTAACTTAGCACTTATCATGCCCTGTACTGGTCATATAAATGTTAGTTCAGTTCATCCTCATTCAATCTCAGCTTATTTGTGCTTTTAAGCACTGCTAGATACCATGCCTTGGCCTGGAGGGAAGAATATGGTGTTTGCATTAAACGGGGATTACTGACAGGGGTTATGGGGAAGACTGAGAAGATGCAGGGCCAGCTGAAGGGCCTGATACTTGGTTCCCAGCATAGGAGACTTGACTGAATTCAAGGCCAGGCCCCTCTATTTATAATCTGTGTGTCTTGGGAAAGTCGCTTAACTTTCTCAAGCCTCAGTTTTTGCATGTTAAAGGGCATCAGCCTGGGGCTCTCCCCTCCTGGCCTGACTCAGATTCAAGTGGAAACCGAGGGTAAGAAAGCACTTTGCGTCCATGTGATGGTAACTGGCCTAAAAACAATTTGCTGATGATGATTGCAGAAGGCCCTCCTCAAACTGCAGTTTAGAAGCCACACAAGCAGGTGAATAAAGATACCTAATGAGTAATAAGAGCAAACACTCACCTGGTTCTCACTATGCCTTACTGCTGTACCAGGTGCTTCATGTACGTTGACTGATTCACACCTCAGAACACACATATAGGAAAGGCATTGTTATCCTCATTTTGCAGAATAGGAAGCCGAAGCACGGAGAGGTTAAGTAACTGGCCTAAGGTCACCTGGGGGGAGTGGCAGAACTGGACTGGAACCGGGCAGCTGGGCTTCATCATTAGTCCCTTCAACCACTATTCTGCTGCATCTCAAAAGTTAGTGTTCATATTTTTAAGAGACAAACTAGGTGACCCAGTAGTTGCAACCACTTGGGGTAAGTCCCCTCTCTTCATAAAGGCCTGATTATTTTATAGTAAAAATCTTCTAATTATGATGGCAAAACTGAATGTTTTTAGGCAAGGTCTTGTCTACTGTCAGCTCATATGATTGTGTTTTTATTTGAGACATGTTAGACATAGTGAACCCCAAGTTTCTCTTCAAAGAATAAGTCAGTATGTTCAGCTCTCTTATTCTTTAATTATCTATTTTAAAGTTTAACTTCCTTGTAGTTCCAGTAAACAACCTTCTCCACTGGTTCTAATCAGTAGTTCACATCTGTTCCCCCAGCCCCCAGCTCCGTCCTGACTCATCCCGGTCACCTGCTTCAGTCACCTGCTTCGGTCACCTTCTTTGACCTAGGTCACCCCTGGCTACCTGTTCTGACCCTCCCGTAACCATCCTTCCTGGCAAACCACCCACCCTGCCACTCCAGCTCAGACCCCTGCTCTCTTTTAAATAGCCAATCTGGATTAGTCTAGCTTGTGCGGTATAACACTAGCCAATAGGGGCGACCCCCATCAGGCATAAGTACCCCTTCCCCTCCTTGTTCAGGTGTCTGCTCACCATTGTTCCATCTGTGAGCCACACCTTTCTATAGAAGTATTGCCTTGCTGAGGAAATTTATATTCAAGTGCTACTTATTTTGCAGCATCAAAAATTCTACTTATAACAGACAGGATCTCATTTTATTGTCCAGTCTGGAGTACAGAGTTTGAGATCTTGGCTCATTGCAACCTCTACCTTCCAGGCTCAAGTGATCCTCCCACCTTAGCCTCCTGAGTAGCTGAGAGTACAGGAACACGCCACTACACCCATCTAATTTTTAAAATTGTTTGTAAAGATGGCATCTTGATATGTTCCCCAGACTGGTCTCCAACTCCTGGCCTCAAGTGATTCTTCGCCTTTGGCCTCCCAAAATGCTGGGATTACAAGCATGATTGCCCAGCCTACAAATAATCAAGCCATTGTTGGCAGGGAAAGGCAAATTTTAAGGATTGACATGGTGGGACAGGAAGAGCCCTAAGCTCAGAGTCAGGAGAACCTGAGCACTAACCCTGCCTATGGCACAGACTTGCATACATACCCTTACACTGCCTGGGTCTCCAAACACCACTGATATCATTGCTCACAGTGTGCTAGGAACTCTGACAAGAATTTTATATGCATCACAATAAGCCTTTGAAGCTTAGATTATCACCCTCACTTGAAGGATGAAGAAATAGGCTCAGGAGTGTGAAGTACCCTTTTTGGGAGTGTGGACAGGGAGTGATCCCTAGACCCAAGGAGGGAAGCCAATGCTACTCTCTAGGCAGGGAGGGAGAGGCGGGGCCAGCCGGATCTCTTTCACAGCAATGAATAGTTAAAAGGCAATTACAATGCTAATTTCAGCGCTAATGGCTACAGCAGCTAGCAGCTGAGAGAGCTGGAGCTGAAAAGCTCCGGAAGTGGAGAGTTGCTAGCCAGGGCCTGCAGACAGTCCCCTCTCCCTGGAGATCCCTGGGCCCAAGGCTGAGTCACGGCAGAGACACTGGCTCCTTGTGCCCTAAATAAAGCAGCCCTGGTCCCAGACAAGGCTCAGCAATTCCAGGTCCTTCCCCAATGTCCCTCAAAGTGAAGGGACAATAGCCAGGAATCTGGGAGGGCACTGTGAACCTCATGAGTAATAAGGATGCTCAGGAAATCTCACTTTTTCCTCCCCTTTTCCCTCCCTTCCTGCAACAAGCACAAAAACAACAATAACCTGTGTTTATCTATTGGAGGCAGGCTGCCTGCGGCTCACCAGCCATGCGGCTTTGGGCAATGTATTTTATTTCCTGTGCCTCAGTCTCCTCATCTATAAAATGGGAACGACATCAATAGAACCCATCTCTTAGGGCAGTTCTCAGGTTTAAATGACACAGCGCAGGTAAATCTCATGGCATGATGCTTGCACACAGTAAGTGCTCAGAGCGAGCTGCTGGAATGGGGGTGACATCAGGCAGTGCGCTTGAGATGTCACCCCAAGATGTACAAGGTCCTGGCCTTGTGCTGGAGGGACAGCCAAGCTATTAGAGAATAGCTTGAGAGGTAATGGGGAGGGCTGAGGACACCGTGGAGTCACAGTGATGGGGAGTGGCTGGCTGGGACAGGACTTTGCAGAGAAAGTGGCATTTCAGCCAAGGTCACCAGTTAGTATGAGTTTGAGGTGGAGGATGCTTTCAGGGGATTTCTTCTCCATAACCGTCCCATCAGCAAACCCATCGGTGCTCAGCAGAGCCCACTGGTCAGTCACGCACATGCCATCCTCTGTCTCTCAGAAATCAGGACTCTGAGGTTGAGGTCAGGAGTTTGAGACCATCCTGGCCAACATGGTGAAACCCCATCTGTACTAAAAATACAAAAATAAGCCGGACCTGGTGGTGCACGCCTGTAATCTTAGCTACTCGGGAGGCTGAGGTAGGAGGAAACCGGGAGGCAGAGGTTGCAGTGAGCAACTGCACTCCAGCCTGGGAGACAGAGTGAGACTCCATCTCAAAAAAAAAAAAATACAGATTCTAGTCCTGCCTCCAGAATTTCTGATTTAGTAGGTTTAGGAGAGAGCCTCATAATTTGCATTTTGCATGAGTTTCCAGCATGCAATGCTGCTAGTCAGGTGACCACACTTTGGGAACCCAGTTCTCCACCCTTCCCTCCTCCCATTGCACCCCATACCCTCTCCACACCACCTTTCCCCCACTCCATACCTTTGTCCATACTGATCCCCCTCAACAATTCCTTTTCCCATTTCCCTCTTATCTGTACAGAAAACTCCTACTCATCCTTTGAAACCCAATTCTTATGCCACTCTTCTTAGGAAAGCTTCTCTGACCCTTCTAGGTATGGTTATTTCCATCTGCTTGCTTGCTCTCTCTCTCTCTCTCTCTCCTGTCTCTCTCTCCCTCCCTTCCTTCCTCTCTCTCTCTTTCTTTTTTTCTTTCTTTCTTTAGGGTTTCATTCTGTTGCCACACTGAGGTACACTGCCACAGTCATTGATCATTGCAGCCTTTAACTCCTGGGCTCAAGGGATACCCCCATCTTAGCCTCCTGAGTAGCTGGTACTACAGGCATGCACCACCATGCCCAGCTAGTTTTTTATTTTATTTTATTGTAGATACAAATGTCTCAGTATGCTGTTGCCCAGGCTAGTCTTCAACTCTTAACCTCATATGATCCTCCCACCTTGGCCTCCCAGAGTACTGGAATTACAGATATGAGTCACCATACCTGGACTCAGAAAAGGTTTTCACAGATCCATTTATTGGAGCGGAGTTTCTCAAACTTGAATGTGCTCACGAATTGCCTGGAGATCAGTTAAAGCGCAAATGCTGATTCAGTTTGTTTGGAGTGAACCTGAGCTTCTGCATCTCTCACCAGCTCCCACGTGGTGTCAAGCCTACTGGTCTGATGTTGGTCCAGTGCAAAGTAATTAGAGCCCTTCTCACCCAGCCTTGTCATGAACTGTGGCTGTGCCTGCCTCTGGTGATGTAGTGTGCCCATTGTGCCTCTTGTCCAAACCCAGCATTCAGTTACATCGAGTTGGTGGCTTGAAATCAGCCATAGTGAAAGTATTTACATCACAGAAATCAGCAAATGCTAGAAATTGGGCTTTTCCCTGAACACAGAAACATTTATCAGCACACAACTGCCTCCTACTTACCTCCGACTCCCCGCCCCAAACCTAGACTGCTTCTTGAGAACCAAAGTTTTCCTTTTCTCAGCTGTGTGTCTCCAGAGGTTAGGCAGCTATTTTCTCAACTGTGGCTGCATGTTAGAATCACCTGAGGAGCTGTAAAATAGTGACACCCAGGCGCAAAGGGGGTGGGTAGGTGGAGCTCAAACATCAGTATTAAAACAAAAATTTAAAACAAAAAGTCTGGGCATGACTCACGCCTGTAATCCCAGCACTTTGGGAGGCCGAGGTGGGCGGATCACCTGAGGTCAGGAGTTTGAGAC
The DNA here is from genome assembly GCA_963573385.1 of Cacajao melanocephalus. NCBI lineage: Eukaryota > Metazoa > Chordata > Mammalia > Primates > Pitheciidae > Cacajao > Cacajao melanocephalus. The sequence continues at coordinate 66,240 of CAUYLG010054869.1, forward strand.
CAGCCTAGCCAACATGGTGAAACCCCATTTCTACCAAAAATACAAAAACTAGCTGGGTGTGGTGGTGAGCACCTGTAATCCCAGCTCCTCGGGAGGCTGAGGCAGGAGAATCGCTCAAACCCGGGAAGTGGAGGTTGTGGTGAGCGAGATTGTGTCATTGGGTACAAGCGCAAAACTTCATCTCAAAACTCCGTCTCAAAAAAAAAAGCTAGGTGAAAGTCTGACCCAAGAACACAGAACAAGATGATGGAATTTTGAACTAAATTGATTAGGAGACATTAAAAAAAAAAACTGAACTAAACTAAACTAAAAACAAACCCTCTGCAGCTGTCCTGCGGGTCTATAAGGAGGTCTGTAACTCTGGTTTGAGAAGTATGAATGCCCGCCTAGGGTCCTCTCTGCTCCAGCCCCCATGAAGCCTGCCTGAACAACCTGTTTTCCAGCCTCTCTCCTTGTCTAAACAGGTTGTGGGAAGTAGAAAAGTTTCTTTTTAAAGTTTCCTTTCTTGTTAAAGAATAAGTGTACTAATAATTCTTTGTTAAGCCCTATTCTATGTAGCTGATAAACATGCCACGCTTCCAGGCACGTAGTACATTCTATGTCCTTGTACTTTAACCAAGATATCTGTGCTGGATGTGCTCGCAGGCATGTCCCGGCTCTCCATTGCATTTACCTGTTTAGAAAAGTTTTAAGTTGTTAGCCAATTGAGTTTTAGTTTAGATTATGAGGTCTGTCACCAGCCAACGGAGATCAGATACAGCAGTAAGGATGACCCCAAATGTGTAAGGGATACATTTGTGTGTTTTCCTTTGTTCATTGTACTCTCATGGCATGATGGCTTGTGAGAGTGACCCTCCTGCAGTACAGGAAGTAAAAATTACATTGCTGAAAGATCCTTTGTCTCAGTGCTAATTTTTCTTTGCAGCACCAAGCATCTATTTCCAACATCTATTTCCAACACAGTTGCAGCAGAGTTAGTCCCAGAGGCCAGCAGACAGCATGGGCTCAAGAAGCACAGGCGTGACACAAGTCCCTGCATTCTCCTCTCCCCACCCACTGTAGATGCCATGAATCCATCACCCCAGAGCTAAGACTTCACCTCAGAATCCTTCCCATGTGGCCCAGACACCCATTTCCAAATATGCAGAGTTGATACCTGAATTTAACACTGTGTGGTCTGAGCAGCAACTGAAACTTCCTTCTCCACCTTCATTTGTGACCCCTTTAACTGTAGGTGGTTTCCATTTAATTGTCTGCTCTTATCTCTGGGCTCTTGGTTCTGCTCTCTGCCTCTGTGCCATCTCCTGCTGCCTCCAGCTCCCCAGTGTGAGTGGCCTTTTGCTTTGGAGATTGGCACGCGGCCTAGCATACATCAGGTACTTAAACCATGTGTGTTGATATTTGAGAATCTATGAATGAAAACTAAGCTTTCCTGGTGTTTTGGTTATCTGTTATTGTATAACAAGCTACTCCAAAGTTTGCTCATGATTCTTTGGGTCAAGGCCCTGGTCGGGGTTCAGCTGAAGGATTTTCCTACTTCATGTGATATCATATGGCCTTACTCAAGCGACTGGTAAATGATACAGACTTACAGAGGGCCACTCCACGTGGCTGCTTAGACTTCTTCACATCATGGTGATTGGGTTCCAAGAAGGAGCATTTCAAACTGTAAAGGTAGAATCTGCTAATTTCTCACGGCTCAGTCTCGGAGTTATACAGTGTCACTACTGTCACATTCCACTGGCCAGACCAACCACAGAACCAGCCCCAATTTAAGAAGAAGGGAAATAGACTCCACTTCTCCATGGAAGGAGTGGCAAAGAATTGGCAGCCATCTTTAACCCACCAAATCTCGGTATGGGACCCAGTAGGTGCTCAATAAACATTTCTTAATGAATGAATAAGTAAATTGCATTGCCAGAACTGGCTGGGCCCCCCTAGTTCATGCCCTGTTACCCAGATCCCAGGCCTGTCCAGTATCCCCTTGAACAAACTGAGACTTCACTTCTGACCCAGCTCCACACTGCAGCAGTAGGGTGATGGGTGAATTCCTACCCCTAGCCTGGTATGGGTGAGGCAAGAGGGGGATGAAGGCCTTAAGCGTGGGGAATCCCACAGCAGGGTATGGGTTGGGGCTTCCTACAAATGAGCCACACTTGGGGGCAGGGAGCCTGGGCTGCCCAAGGCCCATTTCCATTTCATGGAGTTGGAGAAAATGCATTTTTTTTTTTTGGAGCACTAAAGGCAGAGAGCAATCTGGGTTGCTATGCAACCAGAGCCTGTGCCCAGCTGATAACACCAGAGGAATTAACTGTCCTTGTCCTGCTCAGGCTCTGGAGGAGGGGCTGACAGCTTCCCAGTGCCTCTGTCTCAGCCCTGCCAGCTGAACCTCTGGCCCTGTTATAAATGGGGGAGCCTGGAGCCAAGTCCCAGCCCCCTCTCCTTGCTTCACAAAGAGCAGCCAGGGGGATCCCCTTGTCTCCTGCCAAGGGAGCACCTCGTTACAGTGTGAGGAGGGGGCTGCCTGAGGGTCCCTTAGACTCAGGGTGTCTTTGTCCTCTTCTATATGCTAATGAGCTGTGAATTAAACCTGAACTCAGAGGGAGTCTTTAAGAAGGGGCGGGCCTGGAGTGAGGACAAGATGGGCAGAATGAGGCCAACTCCCGGGGCAATGGAGATATACAAGTATAACTTCAGCAGGGACCAGCCAGCATTGATCACACAACCCCCGAGGTCTCGGGAGAAGCAGGCCTGGAGAAGGCAAGATGTCCTGGTGGGCAGGGAGCTGTTTGTAGGATGGCAGGACTTTGGCATCATTGCAAGACCAAGGACACTCATGTCCAGTGTCTGAACAGCTGAGGGCAGCCTGTTGGGGGGATTCAGGGAGCGAGTGGGTGAGACCCTGGGGCCATATTGAATGTGTTAATCCCTACACTATACCAGTACACCTTAAGGACAAGGAACATGTAACATATGGGATTCACAGTCAGACCTGTGTTCAAATCCAGCCACTCACAGCTGTGTGACCTTGGGCCAGGCACTTCACCTCTGTGAACTTCCATCTTCTCAGCCACAAAATGGGAATAATCACATTTACTCTACAGACTTGTCATAATGATGAAAAAGATTATGTATCAGGTTGAACCGTAGTAAGCTGTGTTCTGTGGGTAAAAACTGGTGGTATCTCAGCTCTTTCATTTGGTTCAGCCTAAAATGGTAAGCACTGAGTGCATAAGATGCATTCAGTAAACAGAAACAGCTATTGATGCCTTTTGTTGTGCTAGGTGGTGGTCCAGTGTGCATGTTCAGTGAAGGAATGAATGGAAAAACAAAACAAAACAAAACAGGATCGGGGCTGAGCAGAGGTTAAGTTGCAGGTGGCTGCCCCCAGGACACAAAAGACGCTGATAGGCATTATGGGAATCCTCCCCTGGGCCAGGAGAGTGACCCGCTGACTCCAGGGAGCTGAGATCACAGCCCCCGCTGGTCTGCTCTGGGCCTGGAAGAAGTGTCGCTCCCCACCCCTTGCCCTCTGTGTTTATTTCTCTTTCTTGCCCCACTCACTGGGCAAAAGTCTTGTTTTCAGGTTACCATGGTTACCATTTGCTTGCACATGTACACATGCCAGGCTCCAAGCTAAGCACTTTGCAGGCGTTCACTCCTTTACTCCTAACAGCCACCTAACCTGAGTCTTATTTTTTTAACTCTTTGAGGTAGGGTTTTTAATTCTATTTTAGCAAAGAATAGTTTACATATCATTTTCAGCATCCAGTTCAATGAATTCTGAAAAATGCGTATTTCCATGCAACCGTCACCACAATCAAGAGGCAACATTTTCGTCACCCCCAGAAAGCCCCCTTGGACCCCTTTGGAGTTAGTCCTGGATTGCCCCAAGAATCCTCCCCTCCCCCAGCCCCAGGCAACCACAGCTGTGCTTTCTGTTACTGTAGATTCGTTCTGACTTTTCCAGCATTTCATATAAATGGAATCAGACAGTGTCTACGTTTCATGTCTGGCTTCTCTTGCTCATCATTGGCTTCTTCCTTTTAATTGCTGAGTAGTTATGGACTGAATTGTGTCTTCCTCACCCCTTCAGAATATGTCGGTTGAAGCCTAACCCCCAAAGTGAGTGTATTTGGAGTTAGGACCTTTAAGGAGGTAATTAGGTGAAAGGAACATCGTAAGTTTCGGGCCCTGGTTCATAGGACAGGTGTCCTTATAAGAAGAGGGAGAGACGGCAGGAATGCATGCACACAGAGAAAAAGCCATGTGAAGACACATCTGCAAGCCCAGGTGAGAGATCTCAGGAGAAACCAGCCCTGCCAGCTCCTTGACCTTGGACTTCCAGCTTCCACAACTGGGAGGAAATACATTTTCGATTGCATAAGCCACTCAGGCTGTGGTGTTTTGTTGGCAGCCTGAGTTGGTGAATACAGTAGTTCCACCAGGTGAGCACAGTTTCCCTCCACCAGAGGGAGTGGTTTTATAGGCGAGGACAATGAGACTTAGAGACCCCCAGCTAAGGTCCCACAGATAAGCTAAAAACTAAGCCCAGGTCTGTGGGACTCTGGGACCTGTGCTCCAACTGGACAGAGCACAACACGGGCATGGAACTCATTTGAAGGCTGGGGAAGCGGAGTGCCCTGGAGGGCAAGGTCCTGCCTACCCCCGCTGGAGCCCAGGGAGCCCTGCCTGGTAGGAGGACACAAGTAAAAAGGAGTTGCCCTGGGAGGGTCCTGCCTGACCTCTAGTCTTTGCCCTCAGATACCAGAACATATGGACTGGCACTCGGTAGGAGCCCAGCTGGAGGGGTGGCAGTGCCCCCAGGCTGGGGAGGCAGCTCTAGTGACTTACTGAGGGACAGAGACCATCCTGGGAAAGATGCTGGTGAAGACTCGGCCCTGCCTCCCTGATCTTCAGTCTACTCACCAGCAAAATTGGGTTGAGAATTTGTCTTTGCTGGACTCACAGAGGAGGGAGGTAAAAAGAGGGTGAGAGGAACAGAGAACCCCATCCTGCCACACTAAGAGGTTGCGGGGAGAGTGATCACTCCCATTTCACAGATGAGAAAACCGAGGCTCAGAAAAGCAAAGGGACACTGGGATCTGGGACAGCCCACCAGGAAGCATCCCCACTGCCGATTGAAATGCTGCTTCCCAGAATGGGCTGCTGGGCCTTTAGTGCATCAGGAGAGATGCCGTGATTGATGCCTGCCTCCCCTATGGACAGGAAGGGCACGAAGGCTGGGGTTCTGTCCAGTTTTGTTCATCTTCATATCATCTAGTAGAGTTCCTGGCACACAGCAGATACCCAGCCAATATTTGTGGAATGAATGAATGATAGCCATACTTTTCAAAGAGGTATGTCAGTGACCTGGCCGGGTATCAGAAAGTGCCAGAAGCCACAGGTGCCCCTTCCTGGAATGTCCACATTATTCAAAGAAATATACAGGAAAAAAACATGTGACAGTTAATGTTGGACTTAAATATTTTTTGTGGTAAAATGTATAGTATAATGGTGGTGGTTTCTGAAAAAATTAATCATAGACTAACCATGTGATCCAGCAATTTCAGTTTTGGGTATCTACCCAAAAGAAGTGAAAGCAGGCATTTGAACAGACATTTGTACACCTACATTCATGCAGCATTACTCACAATAGACAAAAGGTGGAAATGACCTACATATCTACAGAGAATGAGCTGATAAAACGAAAATTGGGATATACGTACAATGGAGTATTATGTAGCCGTAAAATGGGGTGACGTTCTGTTACGTGCTACAACATGGATGAAACTTGAAGACAGTATACTAAACGAAATAAGCCAGACACAAAAGGGCACATTTTATATGATTCCACTTATATGAGATACCTAGAAACCGAAAGTACAGGCTGAGCATGGTGGCTCACACCCATAATCCCAGCACTTTGGGAGGTCGAGTTGGGAGGATCACTTGAGGTCAGGAGTTCAAGACCAGCCTGGCCAACACAGTGAGACCTCATCTCTACTAAAAATACAAAAAATTAGCTGGGCGTGGTGGCACGCACCTGTAGTCCCAGCTACTCAGAAGGCTGAGGCAGGAGAATTTCTTGAACCCAGGAGGCAAAGGTTGCAATGAGCCAAGATTATGCCCCTGCACTGCAGCCTGGGAAATACAGCAAGACTCCCTCTCAAAAAAATAAAAAAAATTAAAAAAAAAATAGATAAAAGAAACAGAACGTACAATGATGGCTCCCGGGGGTGGGAGCAGGGAGGGAAGTAGAATTCGAGTTTAATGGGTACAGCGTTTCCGTTTGGGAAGATGAAACATTTTGGAGTTGGTGACGGTTGCACAACAATGTGAATGGACTTAATGCCACCCAACTGTGCATTCGGAAATGGTTAAAATGGTAAGTTTCTTGTTAAGTATATTTTACCACAATAAAAATATACATACCATAATATTTGCTGTTTGAGCCATTTCACCTGGGCAATCCAGTAGTGACGTTAAGTCCATTCATATTGTTGTGAAAAACATCATTTTAAAATTACAAAAACCAGCACAGCTACAGAGGGAAATAAAATGTCAGTTTCATGTGAATATTTAAGAGGAAATCATGACATTTCAAAAAAGAGCAACTTGTGTGGCTGCCTTGGAAGCTCTGAAGGGTAGCTAGTTCTGTCTGGTTTATGGCAGTATCCCCAGGATCCATCACAGGGCTGTAGACAAAGGACACCATGAGAACATTTCATTTTAAATTTCAACTTGTATTTTATTTAATTAGTTTATTTATTTATTTTGAGATGGAGTCTTGTTCTGTCACCAGACTGGAGTACAGTGGCGTGATCTCGGCTCACTGCAACCTCCGACTCCCTTGTTGAAGCAATTCTCCTGCCTCAGCCTCCTGAGTAGCTGGGATTACAGGCACGCACCACCACACCCAGCTAATTTTTGTATTGTTAGTAGAGACGGAGTTTTACCAAGTTGGCCAGGATGGTCTTGAACTTCTGACCTCAGATGATCCACCTACCTCAGCCTCCCAAAGTTCTGAGATTACAGGCATGAGCCACTGCATCCGGCCCTAATTAATTTAGTTTTGAGACAAAGTATTGCTCTGTAGCCCAGGCTGGAGTGCAGTAGTGCAATCATAGCTCACTGTAGCCTTGACCTCCTGGGCTCAAGTGATCCTCCCACATCAGCCTCCCAAGCAGCTGGGACTACTGGCACACACCACCACACCTGGCTCATGTTTTTATATTTTTTAATTTTAGTAGAGACCGGGTCTTGCCCTGTTGCCCAGGCTGGTCTCAAACTCCTGGGTTCAAGAGATCCTCTCACCTTGGCCTCCCAAAGTGCTGGGATTCCAGGCATGAGCCACTGTGCTTGCCTTCAACTTTTATTTTAGATACATTCAGGGATACATCTGCAGGTTTGTTACACAGGATTATTACGTGATGCTGAGGTTTGGAGTACGGATCCTATCACCCTGGTAGTGAGCATGGTACCCAAAAGGTAGTTTTTAACCCCCCTTGCCCTCCCCTGTAGTACACCACAGTGTCTATTGTTCCCACATTTATGTCCATGTGTGCTCAATGCTTAGCTCCCACTTATGAGTGAGAACATGCTGTATTTGGGCTTCTGTTTTTGCGCTAATTTGTTTAGGATTATAGCAAGAATAGTGTTTGTTTGTTTGTTTGTTTTTGAGACGGAGTTTTCCTTTTATTGCCCAGGCTAGAGTGCAATGGCGCGATCTCGGCTCACCACAACCTCCACCTCCTGGTTCAAGCGATTCTCCTGCTTCAGTCTCCTGAGTAGCTGAGATTACAGGCATGTGCCACCACGTCTGGCTAATTTTGTATTTTTAGTAGAGACGGGGTTTCTCCATCTTGGTCAGGCTGGTCTTGAACTTCTGACATCAAGTGATCCGCCCGCCTCGGCTTCCCAAAGTGCTGGGATTACAGATGTGAGCCACCACGCCCGGCTAATAGTGTTTTGAATGGATGAATGAATAATTGAATGAGCCAATGGGTAGAGTTCATGTTTGCTCCAAGCTCACCCACACTTTCCTCTTCCCTTCGGGCCCTTTGCTGGGAAAATGTCAGGGAATATTGTCCCACGGTGTTTATGACTCACAGGCATTCCCTGAGCCCAGGCCTTTTAGAGACGGTGGTTCAGTCTCTAAGGATTGGCACGGGCCTGGATGATGGTAAGGTCTCCCCATCCCTTCTCTAGGCTCTGGATTTCCTTCCATGAGGGATCCTGATATGTCTTTCTCCCTAAGTGAGTAGACCAGTGTTCCACCCTGCCCTAGGCCAGGAACCCCAAGACTCAAACATCAGTGCCTGCTGGTGTCTGGGAAGTTGCTGAATCGCACAGTAGAACGAGAAGCTTCTACATATACAAAGGTAATGTTAAACTGTATGTATTGCACACATATATTTTTTAAGCCAGAAAAGTTTTAAATGCCTTCAGAATACTAATTCAAAAGCAGTTTCCATAGTACTGTTGTTTTATGAAGATAGTCATACTACTGATTTCATAGTAGATCCTATGTTCTCCCAGTTAAAAATATAATAGTGCTTCTTAAACAGTTAAACATACACCAGTGACCCAGACATTTACCTTAGGTTTTTGTTTTTGTTTGTTTGAGTCGTAGTTTTGCTCTTGTCACTCAGGCTGGCGTGCAATGGTGCGATCTTGGCTCACTGCAACCTCCACCTTCCAGGTTCGAGTGATTCTCCTGCCTCAGCCTCCCAAATAGCTGAGATTACAGGCACCCACTACCAAGCCCAGCTAATTTTTGTATTTTCAGTATAAGGCAGGGTTTCACCACATTGGTCAGGCTGGTCTTGAACTCCTGACCTCAGATGATCTGCTGCCCTCAGCTTCCCAAAGTGCTGAGATTACAGGCATGAGCCACCTCGCCCAGCCGTACCTCTAGGTATTTACCGCAGAAAAAAATGAAAACATACTTACATACAAAGACTTGTATACAGATATTCATAGAAATTTTATTTTTGATAGCCCCAAACTGAAAACAACTCAAATGTCACCAACAAGACTAATGAATAAACGTTCACATCCAAATAATGGAATACTACTCAACCACAAAAAGTTGGCTACTGTTGCATAACACTGTGGATGAATCACAAATGCATTTTGCTGAGTGAAAGAAGCCAGACCAAAGAAGAGTGCATCTACATTCTTTCATGTATATAAAATTCTAGAAAATGCAAGCAAATCTATAGTGACAAACAGCACATCAGTGGTTTCCTGGGGACAGGAACAGAGAAAGAGATGAATTGCAAAAGGGCATGAGGAAATTTTCTGGAGGTGATAGAATTATTCCATATCTTGATTATGGTGAAGGTTTCATGAGTGTGTACTTATGGGCACAAATATATGTCATTTATCGTATATAAGTTATGCCCAGTAAAATAGTAAAATATATATCATTACGTGCTGAAGTGTTTATGGGTGAATAACTTACTTTGAACTTAATGGCAAGTTACCTTTAAAATGTATTTTTAAAAGATGGATGGATAGATGGTCAGGTGTGTTTTAAAGCAAAAATAATAAAGTGTTAATTGTAGAATCAAGGTAGTGGGTATATGGGTGTTTATAATTCTTTTAACTTTTGTTTGAAATTTTTCATAATAAAGTGTTTCAAAGTATGAGTATCTTTCTGTACCATTGCTTTTTTGTTGTTTTATCATGTTTAATGACTATTAACAGAATACATAATTCTATTGCATAGGTGAACCATACTTTTCTCAATGTGTCTCCAATTTTTGAATATTTACATTGCTTTAAAATTTACACTATTTTTTTTTTTTTGAGACAGGGTCTCATTCTGTCACTCAGGCTGGAGTGCAGTGGCATGATCATGGCTCACTGCAGCCTCGACCTCCTGGGCTCAAGGGATCCTCCCACCTCAGCCTCCTGAATAGCTAGGACCACAGGTGGGTACCACCATGTGAGGCCAATTTTTAAATTTTTTTGGTAGAGATGGGGTTCCCACTTTGTTGCCCAGCTGATTTTAAACTCCTGAGCTCAAGTGATCCTCCTGCCTAGGCCCCCCAAAGTGCTGGGATTACAGGCATGAGCCACCACACTCAGTCTCAGCTTTTCACTATTAAAACAGCGTTACAGTCCAGGTGTGGTGACACCAGCCTATAATCCCAGCACTTTGGGAGGCTGAGGTGGGAAGATCCCTTGAGGCCAGGATTTTAAGACCACCCTGGGCAAAAGAGCAAGACCCTGTCTCTATAAGAGGAAATTTTTGTTTTAAATAGTGGGGCATGGTGGTGTATACTTGTAGTCCTAGCTACTTGGGAGGCTGAAGCAGGAGGATCCCTTGAGCACAAGAGTTTGAGGTTAGAGTGAACTATGATCACACCACTGCACTCATGCCTAGGTGACAGAGCAAGACACTGTCTCCAAAAAAATTAAAATATATAAAATAAAAAATTTAAAACCAGCATTATTGGCTGGGTATGGTTGCTTACACCTGTAATCCCAGCACTTTGAGAGGCTGAGATGGGAGGATCACATGAGCCCAGGAATTCAAGACCAGCCTGGGCAACAGAGGGAGACCCCATCTCTATGAAAAATTTAAAAATTAGCTGGGTGTGGTGGTGCACGCCTGTAGTCCCAGCTACTCAGAGGGCTAAGGCAGGAGGATCACTTGAGCCCAGGAGTTCAAGGCTGCAGTGAGCAGTGATCGCACCACTGTCCTCTACGCTGGGCAATAGAGTGAGACCCTGTCTTAAAACAAAAAACAAAAAACCAGCATTAAAATAAACATTCTATTGTAATTTCCCAGATTTCAAAGGAATATTTTTACTCATTATTTTAAAAGCCTGCACAAAACTTCATCTATTCAGCCAGTCTATGTTTTGTTTTATTTTCTTTTCATTCCTTTTCCTTTCTTTTTTGAGATACGGTTTCACTCTGCCACACAGGCTGGAGTGCAGTGGCACAATTACAGCTCACTGTATCCTCAAACTCATGGATTCAAGTGATCCTCCTTCTACCTCCTGAGTAGCTGGAACTGCAGATGCACACCACCATGTCAGACTAACTTTTGACTTTTGGTAGAGACGAGGTCTCACTCTGTTGCCCAGGCTGGTCTCGAACTCCTGAGCTCAAGCCATCCTCCCAACTAGCCTCCCAAAGTGCTAGGGTTATAGGCATGAGCCACCATGCTGACCCCTATGTTTTGATATTAAATTGTTTCACAGTTTTCCATGTTAACCATATTAGTTATGATGAGTTAGGAAGCGATTTGGCCTGGACCCTGACATCCTAAATCCTAGACCAACACCTATAAGCCCTGCAGAGTTACCTTGGAGATACAGGCACCGAGGACAAGCCAGGTCATAGTTAAATTTTATAATTCGTGGAGGCTTTGGTCCCAGTGTTTTCTGTGGAAACCCAGATCTGCCTCCCAACTCTGATCTAAGTCTACTTCTGCCAAGGGGATCTGTCTCTTTCTTCTACTTTTGGGGTCCTGCAGACATAACCCCTCCTGGCAATGGAGTACAGAGACATTGGCAGCCTGGGCCTTCTCTTAAACTGTGCAGCCAGCAATAAACAATGCCGAAAGAATTATCTTCATGATCTAGCCTTTCCACAATTAGAGATTATTTCCTTAGGCTACAAATCCAGATCAACTGAGAGGAAGAATCTGAACGTTTTAACTGCTCTTCAAATGTACTGAAATTCTAACAGAAATGAAAAGAAGGGACATGTCCTGTTAGATGCTTTTCCCAGTAACCCACCTAATCTGCCAGCCTTGTATTTCACTTCCTTTACCAAGCATAGTGAAGAAGACAGATGCCAACCAGGCCCAGGGGCTGGTCTCCGCAGCACCCAGGCTAAGAAGAAATGTGGGCACCCACGTCTGTGAAGCAGGAAGAAACTCACTTCATGGATTTGAAAGGGAGGAAAACTGAAAAGCTCTTCCCGCAGTTCCTGGTCTACGCTGGGACACAGGAGATGCTAGCCATTGCTCCTGGCTCTTTAACTTTTAGCTCTCTTTAGAGGCTAAAGCGGGTCTAAGTCAGGTGGCCATAGAGTGTAGGGTTCTTTTGTTTTTTTTAAGAGACAGAGTCCTGTTCTGTCCCCCAGGCTGGAGTGCAGTGGTGCAATCATAGCTCACTGCAGCTTTGAACTCCTGGACTCTAGTGATCCTCCCACTTCAGCCTCTGGAGTAGCTGGGACTACAGGTATGTGCCACCACGCCACGCTGATTTTTAAATTTCTTGTAGAAGTGGGATCTCCCTCTGTTGCCCAGGCTGGTCTCAAACTCCTGGCCTCAAGCCATCTGTCTATCTCAGCTTCCCAAAGTGCTGGGATTACTGGTGTGAGTCACGACACCCAACCAGGGTGCAGGATTCTGTGAAAGGAAAAGGCAGACAGAATTTCGGGTATTTTTTTCTTTCCAATGGAGAAGAAAAATCTGACTGATGGAGGAAAGTGGGGTCTTGGCTAATCACAAGCTCTCTGCATTTCCCCATCCCCACCCATGGTTTAACATCAGCTGCCGCCCCCACTCCCCTTCATCCCATGTGCTTTGTGCCCCCACCCCTGTGACTCATACTCCTCATATCCATCAGGGCCCAATTGTTCTCCAGGCCTCCGGTCCAAAGCTCTTGATGGATTTAGTAATTGGGGTAATTACGGTAATTTTACCTTAAAGACAGACAGCTGCAGATTTTCTATTGGGGAGCCCCCTCCCTGGGCCTCCTGCCAGCCAGCGTTCAGGAACAATGACTCGTGGCTCCCACTCCCCTCCCCTAGAATGCAAAGTGGTTGGGGATGGGGGTGGGGAGTTCTCAATAGAAGGCATCTCCCACCCTCTCAGCAGCCCTGGGAAGGGGGCACAGACCAGCAGCATGGGTTTGCCAGGAATCATTTTTCCTTTCTACCACCCTAGCCTTGAAACACCAAGACAAGAGGACCCCACATCCCCCTCACCATCATTCCCTGTAAGTCTGTAGATGAAGTCCCTTATGGATCCCCAAAAGCTTCAATTTGACATATCCTGTGATCTCTACGTGTGAGAGGCAGGCAGGAATGATGGGCCCTTGGAGGTGGTGGCCCACACCTACCCACAGCCAAGTACCAGGCAGCGTCCTCCACTGTCCCTGGAGCCGCAGCCTAGGCTGCCCTTGTACTTCACTTCCTTTACCAAGCATGGTGAAGAATACAGAAGCCAGCCAGGCCCAGGGGCTGGTGTCTGCAGCACCCAGGCCAAGAGGAAATGTGGCACCCAGGTCTGTGAAGCAGGAGGAAACCCGCTTGATGGAGTTGAAAGGGAGGAAGCCTGAAAAGCTCTTCCCACAGTTCCTGGTCTACGCTGGGACACAGGAGGTGCTAGCCATTGCTCTTGGCTGTTTAACTTTTAGCTCTCCTTAGGGGCTAAAGCGGGTCTAAGTCAGGAGTCCATAGAGTATAGGGTTCTTTTGTTTTGGTTTTTTTTTTTAAGACTCAGAGTCCTGTTCTGTCACCCAGGCTGGAGTGCAGTGGTGTGATCATAGCTCACTGCAGCTTTGAACTCCTGGCTTGAAGTGGCAGACTAAGGCATATTCACCCCCGTACCAGTGCTCTCAGATGCCAAAGAGCCAAGAGCTAAGGAAGACTTGGGAGGTGGAGGTCTCTTCTGACTTCAGCTTAGAAAGCTTCTCAGAGAGGAGGAACTTGAATTAGGCCTTGAAGAATGTACGAGACCCCTTTGGAGTGCCTGGGGCAGTGAGTCCCAAGCTCGTCTCTGGAGCAGATGTGCAACACAGTCTCCTAAAGGAGGATTTGGGGGCTGGCTTTAGGGGAGCTGAGGGTAAACCCAGGGTGGCCTCAGAATTCCCAGGCAGGGAGGCTTGGTAGATTTAAACCTTTCCTGTCTTCCCAGATCCCTCAGGGTCCATTTGCAGCCCCCTGCCCACTTGCCCTCTCTCAACTCCAGCCAGCCCAGCTGTGCAGAGTCCATCTCAGCGCCAACATGCTGTCCCTTCTGTCCGGAATGCCCTTCCACCCGCTTGCCTTTTAAGTCTCAGCTGGATGTCACTGCCCCAGAAACCTCCTGGGAAACTCCAGACCCCGTCCAGTCCGCCGCCCTATGTGTTTGTGGCTCCCTGCCCTTCATCGCATTTACTGTATTGTAAGTATAGAAACATGTGTGTGATGACTGATTTCTTTTTCTACCTGAGTGCAAACTCCAAAAGGAAGATCTGTGTTGTGTTGATTCAATGTTCCATCCCCAGTGCCTGGCCTTCAATAGACGTTTTTGTTGATTGCATGGTGAAACTTTTCAATATGCAGAAACTGGAGAGGTGGGAGTGCGTTCTAAGAAGAGGTGCCAACGTGTGCAGAGGCTCTGATGCAGGAGCAGATAATACATTCAGAGGACATTGGGGCCAAAGAGCAGAGGGGAGGAAGAACAAGGAGGCAGGCAGAATGGCTGGGAGGGGCTGTCTCTGCTTTATGAGAGTTAGGGCTGGGCTTTTGGGTGGCCCCTGCTAGTGATGAGGGGCCTTGGTGGGTGTGAATCCCCTCCGACGGTGCCTCCTGGGGACATGGTGCCTTGCAGCAGAGGGAGGCTTGGGTTGGGGAGCTAGGGGCTGGGAGAAGGGCTGAGGGATCAAAGGTCAAATGAGGGACATGGCACCCTACATTAACCTCATGGGCTTGTGGACATAACTGAGAATATAACACTAGTTAATTAAATTTCTAAATAAGTGAGGTAATACTGTCTACCCAAACCAAATCTCTCAAGCTTGTGACTTAAGTGTGCTCCAGCAAATTCCAAGGAGGAGGTCTTCCCTCCAACACGCACAGGCTGGACATGCAGGGGAATGACCACCCCAAAAGCAGCCTTGAGCAGTAACCAACCATAGCGTTTTTTTTTTTTTTTTTTGACAGTATCTTGCTCTGTCACCCAGGCTGGAGTGCAATGGTGTGATCATGACTCACTGCAACCTTGACCTCCTGGGCTCACATGATCCTCCCACCTCAGCCTCCTGAGTAACAAGGACCACAGGCATGTACCACCACATCCAGCTAATTTTCAATTTTTTAAAATTGTAGTGACAGGGTCTTCTATATTGTCCTGGCTGGTCTTGAACTTTTGGACTCAAGTGATTCTCCCACTTTGGACCCTCAAAGTGCTAAGATTACAGGCATGAACCATTGTGCTCCGTCCAGAGTGGGGTTTTCAGTAATCCTGCTTCCCTGCTTCCCAGGGGTGACCAACCCTGAGAAGTGTCTCCATGGTCTCCCTGGGTTCCCAGTGGAATTCAGCTCCAGTCACCCATGCAGTAGCTGGTGTGACGCGGTAGGTGGTGTGACATGGTAGGTGGTATGACACCGTAGCTGGTGTGAGGTGGTAGCTGGTGAGAGTGGTAGCTGGTGTGAGGCGGTAGCTGGTGTGATGCGGTAGGTGGTGTGACGCGGTAGCTGGTGTGAAGCAGCAGCTGGTGAGAGGTGGTAGCTGGTGTGACGTGGTAGCTGGTGTGGTGATGTGGTAGCTGGTGGTCCCTGTGTCCTGGGGTTACCTGGAGTTGCTAGGGACAGGCCACTTTGGGCAACCAGAAGGCATGCCCAGTGTGACATGGGAGCATCACTGAACGGCCAGGGAGGGTGTAGCCCTGTCCTCCAGCACTGGGGACATGAGGGCAGTCATCACTGCAGAATTTGTCAACTTGTCCTGCTTCTCACCTCCCTCAGGAGGGTCCCATTTCTCCACCTCGCCCACCTCCCACAGGGATCAATGAATGGCCCCGATCCTCCTGGGATTGGACCCTAAAGGCCCACACTCTGGGCCAGCCAATCACTGCCCCCATTGAAGATGGGTACAGAGGGAGGGGTCTGGGTGGAAACGAGAGAGAGCGGGACTAGAGAGCTCCTGGGGAACCCGATCCACCCCTTAGCCCACACCGTCCCAACAGCCTCTCTGACCTGCACACAATGAAAGCATTGATAAGGGCTTTGGTCGCGATCTTTCTGTTCCCTTTATCTGCAGAGCTCCTCTCCCAGCTCAGCCCCTGTCTGGGCCCCCTTCTCATCATTTTGGTGTCAGTTCAAGGGTCGCCTCCTCAGAGAGATCACATCTGCCCTGCCCATCCCCTTGGCACCCATGGCTCCTGTCCGTGCTGATGGCTTTCTATTGCCAGCATGTGGGACTCTGCCTAGGGTCGTCCTCTGGCACAGGAGGGTGCTGAGCCTGCCTGGGGCACCAATTAGAAATGCCGGGGGACAAAGACCCCCGGGAGCAGCCCTCCACCAGTAAGAGGTGGGAGGTGGTGGTTAACACTCTCCCTTCTTTACTCCTCGGTTGGCACATGTCAGAGGCATATTTTACAGAGCTTCCTGGGAACCTCTGCAGCATGGAGCCTCCGTTGCCTGAAGCTGTAACCTGCTCTTTAGCACATCTTCACTGGCTTTTCCCCTCCCCATCTCACGTCCCCATTCCTCCACTGGGTCTTTCTGGGATCATCTCCCAAACAAGCAATTTGCCCTCTGGTTCCTGGTTCAGGGTCTGATTCTGAGGGCGCTCAATCTAAAACCCTTCCCTGGGCCCTCAAAGCAAAGATTCGCCCACATTCCCCACATCCTCTTTTCTGTTTTGTTTTTCTCAGCAGAATTGTATCACAATATGAAATCTTTTCATTTCTAGGTTAGTGTATATCTCGTAAGCTCCACGAGGGCTGGAACCTTCCCTATTTTGCTCATCACGGTGGCCCCAGCCTATCCCAGTGCCAGCCACACAGTAGATGCTTGATAGAATTGTTGAGTGACTGTAGGTTCTCTCACTTCATCCTCACCATCCTCTTTGGTGATGTAGAAATAGCAAACTGAATCTCTAGGAGTATAGAGATTCAGTCTGCAAATTACCTGCAAATTTTGGTTTGGGCAAATCACCTGCAGCCCCATAGCACTAAATGCAGCCTCTCTCCAGAAAGCACTCACCTGAGGGCCAGGTGAGACAGTGCCTCTGCTGAGGCTTATTTCTACTCTTTGTCCAAGGAAATACTCCTGTTTGAAGACATCTTTACAAATTCCACCCTCTTTCCTCTCAGAAGATAAAGGCAGCAAGGAGCTTGTATTAGTTTGCTGAGACTCGTATATCAAACACCACAGGGTGGCTTAAACAATGGAAACCTATTTTCTCGCAGTTCTCAAAGTAGGAAACCAAGATCAAGGTGTCAGAAAATGCGGGTTTTGGCAAGGCTTCTCCTGGCTCGCAGACAGCTGCCACCTCACTGTGTCCTCGCACCGCCTGTCCTCTGTGCTCTTGTGGGGACAGAGAGAGCTCTGGTGTCTCTTCTTCTTCTTGTAAAGACACCAGTCCTATTGGATTAGGGTGCTACCCTTAGGACCTCATTTGACCTTCATTACTTCTTAAAGGCCTTATTGCCAAACACAGTCACCTTGAGGATTAGGGATTCAACATATGAATTTTAGGAGGACAGGATTCAGTTAATAACAGAGCTCCTTAAGAGAAACATGATGCCAGCCCACGCTGGCCCAGACTGCAAAGAGCCCGGAGGAGCTGGGCACCCACCGTGAGCTATGATATCCCGGCAGTAGAGCTGGTGCAGGATCATCAATCACGATGATGCCATAGAGTAGAAAAAGATGAGCCCTCAGATAGCACCGAAGATGAATGGGGAAACTGACATATGATTAAACTGGGATCCTCTGCTGGTAGCTGACAGCCCACTCTGAGTGCGAAGTTAGCACAGCCGGGCCTGGGCTCCCAGCACCCACAGAGACACCTGCCTCACCTCCTGCCATTGGTAAAGGATTTTCCCCTCAGCCACACAGCATCCTGTCATCCTGACCCTGGGAATGAGTGAATGAGGTGTGCAAGGGGACCAGCGCAGGCGCTGGGAAGCACAGGAGGATAACATCATTAGTCACTATTTTAGGCTGTCCGGCCTTTGTTAATAATAATAATAATAGTGAGAGCACTGGCTTTAAGTACTTTAGATGCATTTTTTTCATTTTCATATATCAACCCAGGGAAGTGAGAATTAAATCAGGTGGGAGGGCAACAGCTTCTGGAGCAAACAAAGGGACAGAGAGGGATCGATCCATCCATCCATCCATCCATCCATCCATTTATCCAGCTGATTTTTATTGAGCACCTACTAGTACCATTTGTCTGCATCCTATCCATCATGTCCATAGAAGTGAGAAAAGCCCACATGGTCTCTGCCTTCATGGGGCTGCATCCCAGTCAGGGAGACGGACAATAAAAAACTGACTCAATAAGATAATTTAGGATGGTAATAATGCTAGGAAGAAAATGAATTAAGGTGATGCCAGAGAGAGTGACGGAAGAAGCAACTTCAGATAGGGTGGTCAGAGAAGGCCTCTCGAAGGAAGGGGCATCTGAACCAAGATCCAACAGTAAAAGGAGCCGGCCATGGAAGTAGCTGGGGGAAGAGTGTTGTGCACAGAGAGAACAGCAGGTGCAAATGCTCAAGGCAAGAAGGAACTTGGGGTGTCTGAGGAATTGGAAGGAGGCTCATGTGGCTGGCTCCGCCAAGTAAGGGGGAGGGGGAGTGCGAGTGAACTGGTGTCAGAGACATAGGGCTTCGTAGGCCAGGGTAAAGAGTTGGGATATTTGTTTAATGATATCCCTCTCAAAGGTTTTCAGTAGGGCTTTCAGTAAGATTGAATTTCTATTTTTAAAGGCTAACAGTGGCTGGTATATGGAGAATAGAGAGGAAGGGAAGAAGGGAGAGCAGTTGAAAGGCATTGAGGCCATCAAGGCTTTGCACCACCTGGTGTCAAGATGTAAGCTCTTAACTGTTTTAGACCATCATCATTCTTATCAGTCACCACCACCGCCACCACCATCACCACCACCACCACCGTCATCATTACCATCATCATCACCATGCCATCATCTCCATCACCGTCACCACCACCACCACCACCATCATCATTACCATCATCACCACGACCACCATCATCATTTCTATCACGACCACCACCATCATCACCACCACCACCACTACCGTCATCACCACCACTACCATAAAAATCATAATCACCAGATGCGGTGGCTCACACCTGTAATCCCAGCACTTTGGGAGGCCTAGGCAGGCAGACCACGAGGTCAGGAGTTCGAGACCAGCCTGACCAACATAGCGAAACCCCATCTGTACTAAAAATACAAAAAATTTAGCTGGGCCTGGTGGTGCATGCCTGTTAAGGTTGAGGCAAGAGAATCGCTTGAATCTGGGAGGCAGAGGCTGCAGTGAGCCGAGATTGCGCCACTGCACTCCAGCCTGGGCAACAGAGCAAGACTCCATTCTCAAAAAAAAAATCGTAATCACCATTATCACCACTGCCACCTCCAGCACCACCACCACCACAATCATGATCACTGTTATCCAAGGCATCGAGATGACAGTGGTTTGGATTAGGATGGTAGTAGGAACAAAGGAGTGAAGTGGGTGAATTGGAGTATATTTTGGAGGGAGGTCCAAAAGGCTTGTAGATAGACCATGGAGATAGGGAGGACGTTGGTAAACAGAAGCAGCAACTCTAGCTGAATCCCTCGGTATCTCCCCAACTGGAATAATTTGTCCAATTTTCCTACTGCTCTTCTTGACTCTTCTCACTGTCACCTACCAGGCATTTGATCCTGCTTCAGGACATCACGGTACAACTGAAAAAGCCCTGGATCTGGAATCAGGCATTCAAGTTTCTCATTCAGTCTGTGACTGAATTCACGGTTTAACTTGTCTGAAACTCAGTTTCCTCATCTGTTGGAACTATGGTTACACTCACCTCAGGATTGTGGGGCTAGTGCTGGGCTAAATTCATGCTTCATCACATCTTGATTCTTCACATGGGGCTGCTGGGGAAACTGAGGCCACTTGGAGCCTCTTAACCAGCTACAAGCTTCAAATGCCCTATTAAGGAATTCCAGGACAAACATCAACCCTCCTTACTAGGTCTTCTTGGTTTAAGAGAAATATCTTCTCTCTGATTCTGAGATTATTCATGTTGTAGGATGGGGGAGGGTGGAAGGGACATTGAGGAAGATGACTATTACCAGAACACTTTAAAATCTGGGTATTTAAGGCAAAACCATTCAGATTTGTGGTCTAAAATGGTAGAGCTTGCATCTTGACACCAGACTAACCTGTCACTTAACAGCCATGCAGACAAGTAATGTTAACTTTCTGAGCCTTGATTTTTCCTCTCCTATAAAAAGGGAATAATAATATGTCACATAGGGTTGTTATGAGAATCACAGGAATTAATCTGTAAAATGCCTGATGCATAGTAACTGCTTAGTAACAACTGCCATCATCACCATCATTGCCCAAATTAAGACACTGGATTATTGTGAAGATTAAACTTGTCAAGCTCTTGACATCATCACCATCAGCAGCAGCAGCATCACCATCATCACCATCATTATCATCACCATCAGCATCATCATCACCATCATCACCATCACTATCATCACCATCATCATCATCATTATCACCATCATCACCATCATCACCATCATTATCATCACCATCATCACCATCAGCAGCATCATTACCACCATCACCACCATCACCATTATTACCATCACCATGATCATCATTATCACCATCATCACCATCATCACCATCATCATCATCACCATCATATCATCATCACCATTACCATCATTACCATTATTACCATCAGCATCATCATCATTATCACCATAATCACCATCAGCAGCATCATTATCACCATCACCACCATCACCATTATTACCATCACCATGATCATCATTATCACCATCATCACCATCATCACCATCATTATCATCACCATCATCATCATCACCATTACCATCATCACCATTATTACCATCAGCATCATCATCATTATCAGCATAATCACCATCAGCAGCATCACTATCATTATAGCCATCAAAACCATCAGCAGGATCGCCACCAGCAGCAGCAGCAGCAGCATCACCATCATAATCACCATCATCACCATCAGCAGCATCCCCATCATTATCCCCACCATTGTCACCATTAGCAGCATCACCATCACCACCAGCAGCAACATCACCATTGTCATCCCCATCATCACCACCATCAACAACATCAACATCATCATCACTATCATCATCATTACAATCACAACCACCACAGCAGCATCAGCATCAGCAACACAATCATCACCATAATAAGCATCACCATCATTATCCCCACCATTGTCACCATTAGCAGCATCACCATCACCACCAGCAGCAACATCACCATTGTCATCCCCATCATCACCACCATCAACAAC
>CAUYLG010054871.1:0-20453 GCA_963573385.1 Cacajao melanocephalus
TAGCATTTTACAATATTTTAATTAAATATTTTTTGTGGCCGCGATTTAAGTGTCCTGCAAATATATACAAAAAAAAAAAAAAAAAAAAAAAAAAAGAGCTTGCTGTTGAGTTGCCAACAGTGAAATTAGTTCATAACCTTCAACTGTTCGTGCCTTCATAGTTTATCTCAGATTTTGGCCAGAAGTTGTTTTCCTAAGCAGCCTGTCAGTGACTGATTATGGTGGGAACCACAGCCCATCTAATAAACGTTTCTCCAGAGCTCTCTGCTAGATTATCCTACACTTGATTACATCTACCAATGCACTCTGAGGCTTTCGCTGACTGATCCTATTTCCTCCCTTCTTCCTTTTGTAGTTGTCATACCTGCCTCACTGTCTGAAGATGCTGCTTTCTCAACCCTGCTTTCTCCCCACTCCCCACCCCTCTTTTTTGTTTTGTTTTGTTTTTACATTTTACTGGGAATAAACATCTTGTTTTTCTATCTTGGTCCTAGTGTTTGTTTCCTCAATGGCCCCACTAACATAACATGTACTTAATAATTATTAAGTGAATGGACAAAAGCATAAAGGAAAAATGCAAGAATATATTACTTACAAGAAAAGGAGAATATAAAGCATGTATTACGATACTGTGCCAATTATGTGGCAAGACAATACAATGTAAAGATTAAGAGAGTGGGTTCTGGATTCTGACTGAGTTCCAATCTGGACTTGATGCTTTCTGGCTGCTGTCTCATCTACAAAGACTATTCAGCTGAGGACAATGGGCAACAGGGAGCAAGGTGGTGGAACAGAAAGCTTCACCAGTTCCTGCCCACCCAAGGACGCCAAGTTAAAGATAATATAAGCAGAAAAAAAGCACCTTAATAAGAACCAAAAATCAGGTAAGCACTCATAGCACCTGGTCTTAATTTCATGTCTTTGAAAGAGTCACCAAGGAGATAGAAAAAACAGTCCTTAATTGCCGGCACTGGAGGAGAAAAAACACAGCAATTGTGAGTCATTGAACTCAGTGCTGTCCTGTTAGAGCTGAAACCAAAACCAGACCCAATTCAGCTGACACCTGCCCATGCAGAAAGCATTTAAACCAGCTCTTGCAAGAGGGGAATCACTGATCCCAGTGGTCTGAACTTGAGGGCTTGCAAATCTCCACCAAGCACTACAGCACTCTTTGTACCCAACAAAACCTGAAAGGCAATCTAGACCCTAAGGACTGCAATTCTTAGGCAAGTTCTCCTAGTGCTAAACTAGCACCAGAGACAGTGGACCAGAGGGTGCATGTGGCATACCCAGAAAAGAGCTAGAGCAGCCAATGGAACGCTAGCATCGCCCCGCCCCTAATCCCAGGATTCATAGCCTCCTGGCGCCAAAAGACACACCTTCTTTCAATTTGAGAAGAGGGGGAAACGCAGGAAGGACTGTCTCTTGCATCTTGAATACCAGCTCAGCTATAGCAGAATAGGGCACCAGGCAGAGTGAGGCCCCTAGCTCCCACACAACCTTTCTAGACACCCCCTGGACCAGACTGGACTCCACTTCCTTGAAGGAAAGGGGCTGATCCTGGCAGCGTTCATCACCTGTTGACGGAAGAGCCCATGAGCCCAGAATAACCAGCAACAGTACTCGGGAGCTACATCGAGGACCTTGGCTGAGCCTCAGAATTGCTGGCTTCAGGTGAGAGTTACATATTATCAGCTGTGGTGGCTATGGGGCTAAACCTCCTGCTTGAGAAAAGCAGAGGGAAAAGTCAAGGGGACTTTGTATTGCACCTTAGGTACCAGCGTGGCCAAAGTGGGGTAAAGCAAAAAGCAGGCTCTTGGGGGTCTGTGATTCCAGAAATTGACTCTTGGACCTGCCCTGGGCCAGAGGGGAGCCCACTGCTCTTGCAGCTGAGAGGCGCTTTGAATTATGAGTTCAGTTTCTTTACAAAGAACCAACTTATTTTTTTCATCGATTTTCTCTATTGTCTTTCTATTTTCAATTGTATGGATTTTTCTTTTGTGTTTTTCAATTCTTTCTGTTTGATATTTGCCTTGGGACATTTGCTTCTCTTTTACTAAGTTATTGAGATAATTGTTTGGATTATTTATCTGATAATTTTAGTTTTTTTATATATGCATTTAGTGTTATAAACTTCCCTCTCCACATTGCTTTATCAATGTCCTACATGTTTTTATATGTTGAATTTTCTCTATGATTCGACTCAGTGAATGTTTTGGATTCCCTTGGGTTGTCTGTTCATTTGACCCTAGGACTATTAGAAGTGTGCTTAGTTTCCAAGTGTTTGGAGATTTTCTTGTTATCATGTATTACTGATTTTTTATTTGGATTCCACTGTAGTTCAAGAACACGCTCTATAAGTATTTCAATGTTTTAATAATTGGAATGACCCTGCCTGTAGTTTATTCATATGTTCCCTGGGTGTTTGAAAAAAAATCTGTGTTATTGTTGGGTGGTACGCTTGGTAAGTGTTGATTAGATCCTGTTTGGTTGATGATGTTCAGTTCTATATCCTTGCTAATTTTCTGTCTAGTTGTTCTATTAACTTTTAAGAGAGATATGTTGAAGTCCCCAGTTATCATTGGAAATTTGTCTATTATCTCAGTTGTATCAGCTTTTGCTTCACATATTTTGAAGCTCTGTTGTATGGTGAATTTAGAACTGCTAAATATTCTGGGTGGATCAACCTTTTTATTATTATGCAGTGTCCTTCTTCATCCCTGATAGTTTTCTTTGCTCTGACATTGACTTAATATTAAACTGATGTAGCCTCTGTAGCCACTCTAGACAGTGTGAGAAAGGACTCCGATTACTACCAGGTGGAAGTAGCAGATCAGGCTTTTTGAGTGGTCTCCACTGACGCCACGGATGGGTGGCCTTGTTACCACAAGATGGTAATCAGAGAACCAGCTCCGTACTCAGCCTTCTCTTTTAAAAATTGATTGTTATATTTATTCATTTTATTTTAATTGACAGATAATAATTACATTTGATTATGTATTTATGGGATACTATGTGATGTTTTGATATGTTTACATTGTGGAATCAATAAATCCAACTAGTTAATAAATCCATCACCTCACATACTTTTTGTGATTAAAACATTTAAAAATCTACTCTTTCAGTAATTTTGAAATATATAGTGCATTGATATATATTATAATCACTATGATGTGTAATATATCCATAAAGTGTATTCTTCCTAGTTGAAATTTTGCTCAGTCTCTCCTTTTCCCATCCAGCGTCCTTCCCCAGCCTCTGACAACCAATATTCTACTTTCTACTTCTGTGAATTAAACTTTTTAGATTCCACATGTAAGTGAGATCATCGGTATTTGCCTGTCTGTGCCTGGCTTGTGCTTAGCATTATGTTCTCCAGGTTCATCCACGTTTTTACAAGTGACAGAATTTCTTTTTTAAGGCCAAATATTATTTTATTGAGTATATCTATCACGTTTTACTTATCCTTTCATTCCATGATAGACACCCAGGTTGCTTCCATAACTTAGCTATTATGAATAATGCCACAAATAATGTAAGAGTGCCGACATCTCTTTAGTATACTGATTTCAATCCTTTTGGGTATATCCCCAGAGGTGGGAATACTGAATCACATGCTAATTCTATTTGTAGTTTTTCTGGCGGAATTCCAACCTGTTTTTCATAATGGCTATACTAATTTATATTCCCACCAACAGTGCACAAAGGTACCCTTTTCTCCACACCTTCACCAACACTTGCTATCATTTGTCTTTTAGATAATAGCCATATCACTCGGGTAAGGTAGTGGCACCAAGTTACCATCTGATGATGGAGGAGGTCTGGGTTCCCATTTGGTCTTTGCTGGCAAGGGAGAGGTAAAGCCACATTTTCTCTGGTATATGACTGAAGAAAGGCAATGACGTTTTAAAAGTATTTTGTCTTGCTAGGTTGCTCTTTCATTGGTCTTTGGCTGCCGAGATCAGGCTTTCATTGTAGCTGTTTACATCATTGGTGTTTCTGGGTTTCTGGCTTATCCATTACTAAATCTGGGCTATATGAAGCAAAGGAAAAAATAAAGCAAATAAAAAACACCAGAAACAAAGCAAACAGAACAGGAAACAAAACAGGAAACTGTCTGTATCATTTGTAAGGTCATGATGTACTTAGCTGATCTGCCTTCTCTCAGCTCTCCAGGGTCTTCTTATGTATGTTTTATATAAGATTCTCAGGAATTTTAGGTTTAAGTAGCAGAAAATGTAGTGAAAAATAATTCCACTCCATCTTTCTGGAAGCAGAAGTCCCGGGGGAACTTTAAATGATACTTATAGATTCACACCAGACCACTGTATCAGACTCTCTGGATATTGTCTTGTCTATTTTTTAAAGTCTCTTGTGTATGCTCAATTAATTAAAGAGTTATTTTGCAGTTTTCATTATGTTCACCTTCAAGCTCTGAGTGTCTCACTCAGCCTGAAGATTCAGTTCATACCCCTTATATTTTAGCAGCCAAGATCCTGGTTCTGATGCACCATTTGAGTTGAGAATGTGTGTACAAAAAACATACTTTTCTAGTGGCACCCTGTGTTTGAAAATCTTCATTTACAAAAAGTTTGTGTATGGTTCATCAGTTTTGCTATTTTCAAAAAGAAACTACATTTTCATGATTCCTCCTTTTACCTTGTAAAATTAGTTGCTTTGCAACTTAGTAGTGTATGAATCATTCACTGTGTGTGTTTGTGACAAAGAGAGAAGGAGAGTCAGAGAGGGAGAGAGAGAGACAAAGAGAAAGAGACAGAGACAGAATAAAGATTTAATTGCATATAATATTAGGGAAACCTATCAATGTACATATTGGTTTATACACAGTTAGAAACTCATATTCACATATTCACGTAGAAAATTGACTTGTCCATATAAATGAAATACAAACTTTATGAGCTTCACCTTTCATTTATAAGATACTACTATACGCACAACTATTATCTGCATCATTAATGCATGTCAGATTATTTTTTCCTCAAATTCTATGTTGTTATAATGATAAATTTCATGTATGTATTCTCTATTCACATACTATAGAAATCTGCTTTTGATTTTTAAATGAACGAGGAGGAATTTTTTGCAGCATTGCATTTGTAGGGTACAATTACATATTGCTTTTATTTTAACCATATTGTAGGATAACAGCCATATATTCAACAAATATAAAACATTAATAATTATTTTCAAATATATGTTATGTATATGTATGTTTATCAAAATATCTAAAATGAAGACCTTAGTAATTGCTAAAAATTGGGGGACATTTTTCTCATTGCCGCAACAGAATATCAATTTTTGAAAGAAAGCCAATTATTTCTCTTCTTGTGAATATTGAGTGTAAAAATTAATCATACAAAATAAAAATAAAAACTAACTTATCAGGTTGGTAAAACATAAGGATGGTTTGAGATTTGCTATGCAAATATTAACCAGAAAAAAATAGAAATATTAATGCCAAATTCATCTACTAGAAAAATGCATAAAAGTAGTCAAAGTATATTTGGAAATAATAATAATTAACAAAAATAATTAAATTGTTATTAGCATTGTGTGGTAGGCTAACAAGTCACAGAGATATTTTTGTTCATGAAATGTAATATTAAATTATTGGGGAAAACAATGATGTGTAGGAAATTGTACAGCCTTAATTACATAGTACACAAAATAAACTGCAGACAAAAAGAGCAGAACAAAAATAATGCTATAGAAGTTCTAAAAGTAAACATTGGCAAAAATATTAGAGTCTTGTAAAGATTTTTTTAAGAATAATTGAATATATCATCACTGTCTTAGAGTGAAAAAAAATACACTACAATACAGCAGTATATATTGGATTCAACTTTGCCTGCCAGGGATGTGTTTGCTTCCAAAAGAAGAAGGAGACTAGTTACTAAAACTGGAAAAAAGTGTGGGCCAATACTTTATGTAAGAATTTCACCTAACAGGCATTATTACTTGAGAAGATGAGGAGATACCATTGCCAGAAGACATGAGTAAAAACAAATGAGTGATGACAAAGAAGGATAGACAAGTAGGAATCTCCAGGTAGAAAATATTTTTTTTCTGTTTTTCCTCTGTAGTATTTTGGTATGTTTAGTGTTACTTTTCCTCTGTAGTATCTTTATTTGTATGTTTAGTCTTACTTGTTTGATATTTTCCTCTTTTATAGCTGTTTTTCCCAAGCAAAATAGCCATATCACCTATGTCTTTTCTAAAATAAAGACTAACAGAAGTTCATGAGAGAACATATGCTGTATTAGTCCATTTCATTCCCAAGATGGGGTAATTTAGAAGGAAAAAGAAGTTTAATGGACTTACAATTGCACATAGCGTCACAATCATGGTGGAAGGTGAAAGAGGAGCAACAGCATGTCTTACATGGCGGCAGGCAAGAGCGTGTGTGCAGGGGAACCACCCTTTATAAAACTATCAGATCTCATGAGGCTTCACTATCATGACAACAGCACAGGAAAAACCACCCCATGATTCAGTCACCGGCCACCGGGTCCCTCCTACAACAAGTGGGGAT
This sequence comes from Cacajao melanocephalus, assembly GCA_963573385.1. Classification (NCBI taxonomy): domain Eukaryota; kingdom Metazoa; phylum Chordata; class Mammalia; order Primates; family Pitheciidae; genus Cacajao; species Cacajao melanocephalus. Next base: position 6,554 of record CAUYLG010054871.1, read on the forward strand.
AATGGAAGCTACAATTCAAGATGTGATGGGACAGCCAAACAATATCATATATTGCTTAATAATACTCAGATACTGTATTCCATAGTCCTTTCCAGTTTACAAAAATTAAACACGTTATTTCATTTGACAGCCATAATGATTCTGTGACAATGTCTGTTTCAAGTACAGACATTGAGTTTTATAAATGAAGATACAATGTATCTAATGAGCGAACAATTTGTAATTCAAATTCACAGTGTTTCTCTTCAAATACAGTGTTCTTTCTACAACATAATACTGCCTCCTAAGAATACATGTCTTGGTTAATTTCAAATTGTCTTTATTTAAATTAACATTTTAAAGCCTCTGGAATTGTTAGTGTACATACTGATACAAGTCCTTATTATCAGAGTGGTAAAGAGTTAGAAATGATCTCAGAGACTATAGTACTAATTTGCTCCTCTAGTAAGAATTGTGCTGAAATTTATATATAAATGTAATAACCAATTGCCATGTTTATAGTCTGCAAGGGAACAAATTCTTGCCACATTCTTCTCTGGAAATTTTTGTTAGAGTTCTAAAAGATCCACCGAGTATATAGTGCCTGATTGCTTATGAATGTCATAAATGTAATTCTGTCTAAGATCAATGATACCACCTATCTTCTATTCTGTCTCCATATCTCTAAAAGAGCATACCATATTTCATAAGAATTTTGGTAATTACGTTTTAAAACACCACATTTTCTTCAAAGATGAGGGATGAGAAAAGATCATCCCTCTGCTCCATATGTAATCTATTATAAGGTGGATTTTTGTTTTCTTTGTTCTCTTTCCTTTTTCATCTGAGCAAATAGACCTTACTTTGAGACTTTTATCAAAGAAGATTCTCTTCAGTCTCCTTCACCAGTTATAAAATTGCCTTGTCTTCTGCTTCTTAAAGAGTCATATTTTGTAATATTGTTGTTAAAGCAGTCCTGATTGAGATAAGGAAGGCTCTTCTGTCCCCACCTTTGAAAATTTTGCTGTGAAATTATCTTCCCAGTTCTCTATTAATAGGTTCAGCAGGATTTCACCCATCCTGTCACACTGTCATCTTCCCTGTCCTGAAGTATATATGAATATGAAAACATAAATTTTATATTTTTATTTAGTTTGTCTTTTATAAAATTATGGCACTATTTTATTAATATATTGGAATATAATATTACATGCATTTGAAATGGCTATATATTGCTTTGATAAGCTTAAATTCTTGAAGCATTAATCAATTTCTGAAGATGGTTTTAATTTTAGGACCTGGTAATTTCAACAATTAAAAGCTAAGTAAAACGAGCATCTGTCCTCCTACATATAATTTGTTTAAAAACAGAGTGCAAATAATCACACAAAACTATCACAATTATCCAAGAGCTGAGATATTTACTTTTAAACTAATTATTTTCTCAGTTAATTTCTAGAAACATTGGACTATGGCATGCCTTACATGATAGTATATCTGGTGTCAAAAGGCATTTATTTACAAACTTATAAGTAACATTGTGCCTAAAGCAGTAATTTGGAAAACTTATTTCATGGTAGTCCTTATGACTCTTAAAAACAATTATTGAAAAATCTTTTTAAAAATCTAAATTTCTATGTGTTTGTATATTAATGATTTATTTTATAAAATCACCGTTACTTTAGGTACACCACATTGAACTTTTCAGTTTGGGTGTGAAAAGCATGGTGATAGTACTGTGTTCTTACTTAGAATCAAAACTTGTTTCTTTTCCCCTCCCTTCTGTTCTTTTTCTCTTTCTACTCTTTTAGTTATTATTTTGTGGGGTAAAATCCTCCCCATATAGACATGGGTGAAAACTCTAAAGTGTCCGTTACTGTGTCTATTCTACTCTGGATGATTTTCTTTTGTTATTTTCTGTTTTACAAGTTTTTCAATTATCAGAATGAATGGATTTATCCAGGATTAATATGTTGTATTTTGGTGAGATAGAAGGAAAAAAAAAACATGGAGAAAGATTCTTGAGCCTACTGCTGCAATAATAGGATATACGAAAGATTCTGTGATCATTAATACATGTAGAAGAGTCTGAAGACAGAAGAGGAAGTTGGAATTTCAAGAGAAAATTCAGTGGTAGAAAGTTTAGAGGAAGATTTAATGAGCCCAGAGAAGAGTTTTTGTTAGCATGAAGGAGAAAGCTGGAAAAATGGGAAGCTGTAAAAAGAGGATAAGATTGTTTTAATTTTAACTTTTATAACTGGAGTAGTTCTGGAGGATAACAAAGTCCTGGTTGCTTGGAGCAGAAATGGTTGAAATGCACTGAGTGATTAGTTATTGAAAGTATGTGAACCTTGAGTCGACTTGATTGCTGGATGGGCCATGCATATGATAATAGAAGTCACCTAAAACAGAAGAATGGGGAAATGTTAGGTAAAATAGCATTGGTTTAGAATGTAAGTGGGAAATTCTGAGAATTTTACAGTCCCCTAGATTTTCCTCGCTATATCTACAGGAGATGGATGAGATGCTCTGTTAAATTGGAACCGACCTAAGCAGAATCAGTGCTGTAAGCAGGGTGTCCTGTCCTAACGGAACTCATGGCAGGAGTTACCCCAAAAGTGAGAGCAGGGGAATTTCCACAAGGAAGTGCCCCAAAATGTCTTGAGATGGGGCTGGTTGGGATTCTGAAAAAAGAACCACTAAATCCCAGGATTATAAGTCCAAATCATTTTTTAGGGGAATGTTAGTACGGAGACAACTGCAGCATATCCTTGTAGTGAACAGGGAAACAAGGGTTGTTCTACCTAGGAATATCCCAGTTGAGTGGGTTGAATAACGCAGTTTATATGAGGGTTTAAGACATGTGGCTCAAGGTCAGGGCTAGTGTCTTTCAGGGCTAGTGTTTTGGATCATAACTTAAATACCTTTATCAGTGCCTGGAAGTGTTCAGGTATCCCTCTTGGATTCAAGCCTTTAAGGAAAAACATGTAGCTGACTAGGTCACAAAGTGGTCAAGCCACTCTGTATTTCTGCGTCAGTAAAGTGGAAAATTAGAGGGAACTAGAGGGGACCCTCCATGGGGGGAGCCAAGATTCAACTATATAACAATCAAGAGTGTTCCAATGAATTTTTGAAGACATAATACCACCTAGGATACGATGGAAAGGAAAAACATGTTTTGTTTTGTTTTTTTCCTGAGGAGAATAAACAGAGCAGTAATAGGATGTAAAATTGGAAGAGCAGAGATGAAGACATAATCATTTATTTTACAGTTACAGATGTCTAGGCATTCTGTGACTATGGGATTATCTGATTTCCAATATTACATATCTGAAGAGTAATGCTTTGAATGATAGTCTATCCTGATAGTTTAAGCCAGAACATTTATTTCTGTGGTTGACATTCTTTTTTTCTTGGAAAATACAACATTCATCTTACTCTATAAAATAATGCAATCTCTTTTGATGGAAGACTTGCATGATAACAGGCCTTCACAGCAAATTCTATCAAAGGTATGTGCAAAAAGTGATAACAAAAACAATACCAACAACAATAGTAGATGATAGTTATTGGATACCTATTATATTGTAAATACCATGATACACATTTAAAACACTATGTAATTCGTGGAGACACTGTGCATGCTAAGAAAATTTTCCATACTTTTTAATGTAGAAAATTGAGACTAAGAATGCTTCTATGACATACCAAAGCCCCATAACCTAAAAAACTGTCATTTTAATCTACCATGTTCTCAACTTCTCTCAAGTTTCATTGCTTGGACCTATTTTTTTTTCCTTTTTAACAGATATCTCATATGTTTCTTTCTGGTGTGTGGATTAAAGGTTAACCTTTCACGGCCTGTCTCAATATTTTCTGTCTGGGCTACTATTTAAAAAAAAAATAGCATAGACTGGTTGGCTTATAAACAACAGAAATTTATTTCTCACAGTTATATAGGCTGGAAAGTCCAAGATCAAGGTGCTGGCAGATCTCATGTCTGGTACAACCTACTTTCTTGCACAAAAAAATTCACATTGCAGAAGGGGAGAGGAGAATCTCTTTGGCCTCTTTCATAAGACACTAATCCTATTCACAAGGGCTCTGTCTCAAGGACCTTATCAGCTCCCCAAAATCTCCCCTCCTATTAACATCAACTTGGAGGGGAAAAGACCCATGTCTTATTTGAAGATCCAAACTTTCTTCTATTTGGTTGCCCTAAGAATAAGTGATATTATTCCTTTGCCTGCCCCTAAAAGGGAAGATGGGGATTTTACTTTCTTACTTTTTTTTAACATGGAGATTACTTACACTTACAAGACTAGCGATCTTTCATAAATTGAAAAAATGACATTTCTGATTTTATTCACAATATATTATGCATATATTAGTGTCATATTTTTCGTTATGTTAATCAATAGCTTTGTTTCCTGTTTTGAAAACAGCAATAGTTTAGGCGGATTGATAAGTATTTCATACATTTAATAACTCTCTTCAAATATTGGTTGTGATTGATCAATAGAATTATCCACTGTAAACGTATTGTATACCAACTCAAATGGAATAGCATAATAAAAGCAAAAGGCCCACAGATCATATTCTAAAGGAGTGAAGAGGAAGAATTCTGATAAATAAAATGACATTGTAAATGGAGCATCAATATTCATTATTCCTACAAGAAACTATTCTTTGAATGACAAAATGGTAAGTAAAAATTGGCTTGGACAAAAATGTCATAAAAGAGCCACTTGGTATTGTCAGAAGCAGTTATTATTGATGACCTGCCACCTGTCATCAGTATCAATGTGTTTGATGAAATTTACATAGGTATGATGAATTGCTGCCCTTAAACCCTGGCTTTTCTAACATCAGTTACAAGGTAGCGATAAAGACATGGCAAAATAAAAGTAAAATTACAGCTACACACATAAAATATAGAATCAACAAACTGCCAGAAACATATTTAGTGACCTTAAAAAATTCAGATGAAGTAGAATCAGCCTGATCACATACTAGGATATTTGAAAACAGAAATAGTTCATTGTATTATCAACAATATAAGATGAGAAATATATTCCCAACATTCCCAATGCCTAAAGCATCATAATATATTTTCTTCTAAAGTTAGACTTGGGGACACCAATTCAGGTGCAATTTTATTGAAATTTTCACAGGGAATACTATAAATTGAGATAGACTATAGTCAAACTCATGAAAACAAAATGGCTAAAACCTCTCATGGACCAAGAAAGTGACTTAAAGGTACTTTTATGATATAAATATTTTTAAAAATCATGTTGTTTAGCAATAGATTATCACATTTCTTGGAGAGAGGAAAATGATCTGCTTAAGAAAAGCTTCCAACCATGTGCATGATTTTATTTTAACCCTTTAAATCACTTAAAATCTGAAACTTAAATAGCAATAGATGTCCCCTTAGCAAGTTAGCATGGACCTACTGGAAAATAGTTTTCGTTTTCTCTTATAAATGAGGGGATATAAGGATGCCATTTCTTTTCTTGAGAACCATGAGAGTGGAATTGTTGACTGGTTTGTGTGGAGAGAGAAAGTGGCTGGAAGAGAAGGGAGGTGATTTGTGAGGAGAAGTGTTATTATTTTCTTAGTATTTTAAAAACTTAATTTACAAATGGTAATTGTATCTATCTGTGAGATTTAAGGTGGTGTTTTGATATAGGTAGAAAGATGATTGTTTTAGTGACAGGATTCTATATACCTCATACTCTGATTATATTTCTAAGAATTGTCCATTCCTTCCTCCCAGTTGATACAGATAGAGAAAAATAAGGAAAATGTAGGAGGAAAGGAATGACAAAGACTATTTGTATTTAATGTGATCACAAGTATCATTTGGATGGTCTTAGTTTCTGTTTCTTCATGTGTAAGATTTAAAAATATAAAAATTCTAATAAAAGTGATATATGCCAACTTAAATTTTTTAAAAAATAATTAATGTAAAATATATTTGTAATTTGTTAAATGCCATGTATCAGTTTTTAAGCTATTAAATGTGCTAAAATAGAATTTTACACATTACAAGCTTTTCTTTTTTGTTTATATATATATATATTTTTTTTTTAATTGCATTTTAGGTTCTGGGGTACATGTGCAAAACATGCAGGATTGTTGCATTGGTACATACACGGCAATGTGGTTTGCTGTCTCTAACCCCATCACCTATATCTGGCATTTCTCCCCTTGTTATCCCTCCCCAACTCCCTACCCCCCACTGTCCCTCCCCTAGTTCCCCTCCGCAGACCCCAGTGTTTGATGCTCCCCTCCCTGTTACCATGTGTTCTCATTGTTCAACACCCGCCTATGAGTGAGAACATGCGGTGTTTGATTTTCTGTTCTTGTGTCAGTTAGCTGAGAATGATGATTTCCAGGTTTATCCATGTCCCTACAAAGGACAAGAACTCATCATTTTTTATGGCTGCATAGTATTCTGTGGTGTATATGTACCACATTTTCCCTGTCCAGTCTATCATCAATGGGCATTTCTAAAGCAGATCATTTTCTTCTCAAGATATGTAGTATTCTATTTCTAAGCAATATAATCATTTTTATATATTTCTATCATTACCAATGCTGAAAAACATGAAAGTAAATGTTCTTTAAAGCATAGGCAGTATTTTTTAAATTCCTATGTGAATTATCTTAGACATCATATATGAATTGTGCCATAGGTTGTGCAAAATTGATTCTTCCAAACAAGTTATTTCTTAGTAACCTTTGCATTTTTTTTCTTTATCATGCTATCATTGGTGAGAGGGCCTTAATTTCTACCTGTTGTGATTCACTAAATTGCTTTAAGCTAGAATACAAAGCCAATGCCAAAATTTGAGCGATTTCCTTTTTCAGGACTGAATTTGTCTTTAGCTTGATTGTAATTCTCAAAGAATATTAGCTAAAACAGATTCAGTCAAAAGAGAATTTAAATATTGATTAAAGCAGTGATTCTTGTTCTTACATAAGCCATTTTAACTTTATGTAACATACTAAACGGAGTCAAAATATTTATACAGAACAATTTCACAAAATTGTGAAGATGCAAGTATTCATTACTCAGATGTCCACTATTACTTCACTAGTTATCTCCTTGTAATATGTTAAAAAATATAAAAGTATATTTTGAAATACTGTGATAAATACCTTAAGATGATTACTGTAGTACTGTATCATTTGCTTTTAAAATTATCTTGTAGGTACTGTGAGTTATTTTTCTACTATGATGAATTAAGAGGAAAGAACAGAGAAAAATTTAACTTTAAATGATGCAAAAAGTTCAAATGATACACAAATGATGTCACACTATAATATCTATGCAAAAATCACAGTTGTTTAAATTGAGAAAATAAATTACATAAAACATGTAAAGGAATGCTCAATTTATCAAAGACCAGAAAGAATACAATCTAAAACAAAATGAAACAAAAAATAACCTGTGTTCAAAATATCAGCATAAATACAATGCAGAACACTGGTTTGCAAAGTGTGACTTGTGTACCTAATCTGGCTCACTACTTATTTTTTTATCGAGCATGAGTTAAGAATTTTTTTTTTATTGTACTTTAGGTTGTGGAGCACATGTGCAGATCATGCAGAATTGTTGCATAGGTACATACGTGGCAAGGTGGTTTGCTGCCTTCATCCCCCCATCACCTATATCTGGTATTTCTCCCCATGTTATCCCTCCCCATCCCCCGCTGTCCCCCCCAACCCCCTCAACTGACCGCAAGATGTGATACACCCTCCCTGTGTCCACGTGTTTTAATTGTTCAACACCCGCCTATGAGTGATAACATGTGGTGTTTGGTTTTCTGTTATTGTGTCAGTTTGCTGAGAATGATGATTTCCAGATTCATCTATGTCTCTATGAAGGACATGAACTCATCGTTTTTTATGGCTGCATAGTATTCCATGGTGTATATGTGCCACATTTTCTTTATAAGAATTTTTTAATGTTTAAAAATTATAATATTTTGTGACCCATGAGAATTATATTAAATCAAATTCAAATTTCAGTGTTTATTGGAACACAGCTAGGCTTACTCATTTATGTAACATTTATGGCTATTTTAATGCTAAAATGGCAGAGTTAAGTTGATGACACAGAGACTTCATAAACTACAATACTGAAACTATTGTCTGGCCTTTTAAGAAATTGCTAACTCCTGGTGCAGAAGATACGTACATGAGATTTAGACTTAGAATGTTTTCATTTAAATTCTCATAAGCATTTTGCCATTGGATAAATCAGTAAACAAGTCCGCGTCTGTTTATACATTCTTAAGATGGGGAAAACACACAACACTGGGTAGAAAAAAATACATATTGCTTTTGTTGTCACCATTGTCATTGCGGTTGTTGTTCAAATTTAGGACACTATAACATAGCCAGACTCTATATGGATTATATCTTATTGCATTGTGAAATAAATTTTCGTATAAAAGGAAATGGAGGGTAAAGGATAATAATTCCCCTTTATTATTTATCAATATCAATGCCACATGGTACTCAAGTATTATCTGTATGCATTTTATCTCACTGTCAAAGATAGAATTATTTAATGGTATATGCAGTTTAGGCCATAGTATGTACAGTTTGTGTTCTGGTATTTACAGTTTGGCTCAGCTCTTTAGGAGCTGAATGGGAGAGGGGAGATGCAGAAAAGTTTCATCAGTATCTTACAATCAAATTGTACCTTAAAAAGACATACAATTACTGTTTGCCAATTAAAAATAAAATGAAACTTAAAAATATCTGTTTAGTATCATCTTGGAGCACCTTCTGCATGGATGGTGAGATGGAGCTGACCCACTTTGTCACTTGGTTCAGGACAGGAATGTGGGTCTTTGATGCCATTCAATCACAATTTTCTTTTGCCAAATTTGGAACACAAAGGTGCGAGTTTCTCCCTATGACTCTCTTAATTTGTATTCAGATATGAAATGCACACATATGTACACACATTATATTAAAGCATAGAGGCTTTAATCAGAGGATACTAAGTAGCAGACATGCAGAAAGAACAAGTTTAGAGATCTAAGGCACAACGTGAGTACTATAGCTAATAAAATTGTACTATACTTGCAATTCATGCTACACGAGTAGATTCTGGCTGCTCTTGCCACAAAAACAAAAAAATGGATAAATGTTTGAAATGATGCTCTGTTCATATGCTTCAGTACAGTAACCCCTTCACTATCTATCTGTATCCTATGACATTATGTAATATGTTTAAATATACACAATCAAATTTGTTTCTTTAAAAAAGAGTGTACAGGCAGGGTGTGGTGGCTCATGCCTGTAATCCTAGCACTTTGTGAGGAAAGGTGGGCAGATCACCTGAGGTCAAGGGTTTGAGACCAGCCTCACCAACAGGGTGAAACCTTGTATCTACTAAACATACAAAAATGAGCTGTGAGTGGTGGTTCATGCTTGTGGTCCCAGCTGCTCGGGAGGCTGAGGCAGGAGAATCCTTGGAACCCCGGAGGCAGAGGTTGCAGTGAGCCAAGATCATGCCACTGCACTCCACTGCACTCTGTCCTGGGTGACAGAGTGAGACTGTTTCAAAAATAAATAAATAAAATAATAATAAATAAATAAAAGACAAAGTTACAGGTGGTTTCCTACCTCCAGGTAGGGACTTTCCCCTGTGATATACCATAATAATAATATTAAATTGAATTTCATAAATTGAAATTCATTGAATTTTACAGTTGGTCCACATGAAATTGATAAAATTTATTTCAGTTGTTCAATTGTTTAAGAGCTGGCATGGGCTCTTAAACAATTGAACATCCGTACCCCAAAATTTATATGTTGAAGACCTAGCCCCCAGTACTTCAGACAGAAATGCATCTCTGTATTTGGACATAGGTATTTAGAGAAATAAATCCGTTAAAATGAGATCTTTAGTGTGGGCCCTAATCTCATATACCCAGTGTCTTATAAGAAGAGATTATGACACAGACAACAGATGCAGAGGAAAGGCCAAGTAAAGACAAAGAGAGAAAATGACCATCTACAAACCGAGAGCCCTCAGAATGAAACCAAACCTGCCGACATCTTCATCTTGGACTCTGGCCTCCATAAATATGATGAAATAAACATCTGTTGTTTACATCATCCAGTCTATAGGATTTTATTACAGCAGCACCAGCAAACTAATAATATGAGAGCTATATGCACACAGCAATTATAACTAGCTTTCTTTTTGTACTTAAGAACATTATAATAAAAAGGATTAAATTTTTTGATGGCTCACAGCAATTTTATATTGAATATATATCCCGAAACAGGTATTTTTTTTTTTTTTTTTTTTTTTTTAGAGATTTGAAATACCTGGCATATGAGCTTCTATTTCCTTAACCATAGCAGTTTTTCTAGCCAGGCCTAAATAGAAGTTTAAAAATCTTAAAACCAAAATTGATCTGAGTTGACGGAAGTCATAAAAACATTTTATTAAAGGACTTATGGATGAATAAAAGGATTCATTCATATTTTACAACAATTCAAAGTTTAAATTGATGAATAATGGGTACTTGGTATGCCTTAATATGTTTTTATCCCTATATGTCAATGACAAATTTCAAGTAAAAAAATTAAATATTAAATATTTTCTTTAAAATATTATTCAATATTTGCATTAAATGATTAAGTGAATCAAATTTTTTAGCTTTAACTTTGTTTATTATTTGTTATATAATTATCTTTTTGTATTTTTAAATTTTTCTGTGGGCTGTTATGACATATATATAATTGTCAAGTACTGTGAAAGTTGTATATTTTTACTCTGAAAGCTGATAAGTTAGTCTTTCACTGTGTTAAGAATGCTGACAAGAGACCTGAGATTCCTAGGTTACAGATGAAGGATATTTTATCACTCATAGCTTTAATAATAGCCAGTTGTTTGAAATCCAATTTCTACAGGGCACAGAGTCAGATGATGTTAACACACTCTGTGGGATGCATAACAGAACAAAAATCCTGAGCCTAGCAACCCCAAATCTTGTAAAATGTACAATGAGCATTCCTGCCTTTTCTCCATAAAGAGACATTATCTTTATGATACTTCACAGAAAGCATCTCTGATGTTTGTTTCAGAGGAAAACACTATGTCTGGCAAATTGCTGTACAAATATCCTTGAAAAGATCGTCTGGAACAGATGCCAGCCTGTGTCTCTGCTTTAAGACATGTAATAATGTCTGTCCCTCTTTTATTATACCATCCTGACTTCTGGCAAATTTTCCCATTAGTACACTATTCCTTTAGCCACTTTAATTAAATTGAGTGACAGAGGGTGGGGCCAAATGTATTCACATTGTCTCATACAACACTCAATTAGGGGGCAACAGTAATCCAAGCAGCCAGATGAGGCCAACCTGCAGTAATGACCTCAGGCTTAACCCTTCTGATCCCTCATTCCTACTCCTGAACCTACCCAGCTGAACAAATCCTTCACCACCTTTAACAGTTAGGATATATGATAGAAAACCAAAAAGTTTCTCATTATGATGCCATTCTCACCTTTCTTTTTGTCTTAAGACATTAGTCTTGATATATAGCAGGTTACCTTAGCAATTGCACAGCCTCGGTTGACCCACAAAAAAGAAATCTCTTTTCCAGAACATGTCTTGCCAGTGAGAAATTCTATTCTCCAGAGCACATCTGGCCAGTGAGTTGAGGTTAACCTGAATGCCTTCTAGGGCCAAGAAAATGCCAAATGAATAATTGAGCTAAAGTGAGGGACAAATTTAATACCGCCTTTCCTAACTAAATGTCGTTTATTATTTGTAGTTTTGGTTGTAGAGGTCTTTCGCTTCCTTGGTTAGGTATCTTCCTATTTTATTTTATATTTTGTGCAGCTATTGTGAAAGGAGTTGAGTTTTTTATTTGATTTTTAGCTTGGTTGCTGTTGGTGTATAGCAGAGCTACTGATTTGTGTACGTTAATTTTGTGTCCTGAAACTTTGCTGAATTTATTTATCAGTTCTAGGAGCTTTTTGGAATAGCCTTTACAGTTTTCTAGGTATACAATCATATCATCAGCAAACAGCCACCGTTTGACTCTCTCTTTACTGATTTGGATGCCCTTTATGTCTTTCTCTCGTCTGATTGCTCTGGCTAGGACTTCCTGTACTATGTGGAATAGAAGTGGTGAGAGCGAGTATCTTTGTCTTGTTCCATTCTCAGAGGGAATGCTTTTAACTGTCCCCATTCAGTATTATGTTGGCTATGGGTTTGTCATAGCTGGCTTTCATTACATTGAGCTATGTCCCTTGTATGCAATTTTGCTTAGGGTTTTAATCATAAAACCAGCATCCACTGATGCTGGCTTTTGTCAAGTATTTTTTCTGCATCTATTGAGATGATCCTGTGATTTTTATTTTAGTTCTCTTTGTGTGGTGTATCACATTTATTGACTTGCCTATGTTAAACCATCCCTGCATCCCTGGAATAAAACACACTTGATCACGGTGATTATCTTTTTGGTATCCCATTGGATTCTGTCAGCTACTATTTTATTAAGAATTTTTACATCTATGTTCATTAGGGATATTGGTCTGTAGTTTTCCTTTTAGGTTATGTCTTTTCCTGGTTTGGGTATTAGGGTGATAATGGCTACATAGAATGAATTAGGGAGGATTTCCTCTTTCTCTATCTTGTGGAATAGTGTCAATAGGATTGGTACCAATTCTTCTTTGAATGTCTGGTAGAAATCAGTTGTGAATCCATCTGGTCCTGAACATTTTTTTGTTGGTAATTTTTTATGGCCATTTTCAATCTTGCTGCTTGTTATTGGTTTGTTCAGGAAAAATAAGTCATTATACAAAAAAAGATACTTGCATGCACACATTTATAGCAGCACAGTTCACAATTACAAAAATATGGAACCAGCCCAAATGCCCATCAATCAGTGAGTGGATAAAGAAATTGTTGTATATATACATGATGGAATACTTCTCAGCCGTAAAAAGGAATAAAATAATGTCATTCACAGCAGCCTGTATGGAACTGGAGACTATTATTCTAAGTGAAGTAACTCAGGAATGGAAAACCAAACATCATATATTTTCACTTATAAATGGGAGCTAAGTTATAAGAATGCAAAGGCATAAGAATGAAACAGTGGACTTTCAGGACTCGAAGAAAAGGGTGGGAGAGGGTTGAAGGATAGAAAAACACAAATTAGGTTCAGTGTATACCACTCAGATGATGGGTGCACCAAACTCTCACAAATAACCACTAAAGAATTCACTCATGTAACCAAATACCACCTGTTTCCCTAAAATCTATGGAAATAAATAATTTTTTAATGCAATTTATTAGCTGTCCATGCTGTGCACACAAATAACCCAGAAATCTCCAGGCCCTGAGATCTCCAGAAATCTCCAGGCACTGTTTCACTTTGGAGAGCCTTTCCAGTCATCTGAGGGCTACATGATCTATTATTTGTGTTTCCTTCAACACTTGGAGTTCTCTTATGACCACACTTGAGATATAAGTCACCATATTTTTAGAAGAAAAGAAAATTGTTGCTTGGTTCTACACAAAAAGTATAGTTCTGGATGTAGGTGTTACTTCTGAAAAGAAAATATTTACACTTACTGAAACACACAAGTGGGGCCTACATAAGTTGGGCTATCACAGATTGACAGTCCTCCTGGACAACTGGTACACTTGAACTGGTTTCCAGTTGAGTCTGAATAAATCGGTTTAGTGTTTTTTTTTTTTTTTTTTGAGACGGAGTTTAACACTTGTTACCCAGGCTGGGGAGCAATGGTGTGATCTCGGCTCACCACAACCTCTGCCTCCTGGGTTCAAGCAATTTTTCTGCCTCAGCCTCCCGAGTAGCTGGTACTACAGGCGTGCACCACATGCCCAGCTAATTTTTGTA
>CAUYLG010054872.1:0-33526 GCA_963573385.1 Cacajao melanocephalus
ACATCTTACACTAAAATTAACTCCAGATGGATTGAAGACTTAAACATAAGACCTAACACCATAAAAACCCTAGAAGAAAACCTAGGCAATACCATTCTGGACATAGGCATAGGCAAGGACTTCATGACTAAAACACCAAAAGCAATGGCAACAAAAGCCAAAATAGACAAATGGGATCTAATTAAACTCCAGAGCTTCTGTGCAGCAAAAGAAACAATCATTAGAGTGAACTGGCAACCAACAGAATGGGAAAAAATTTTTGCAATCTACCCATCTGACAGAAGGCTAATATCCAGAATCTACAATCAACTTAAACAAATGTACAAGAAAAAAACAACTCCATCAAAAAGTGGGTGAAGGATATGAACAGACACTTTTCAAAAGAAGACATTTATGAGGCCAGCAAACATATAAAAAATATGCTTGTCACAACTTGTCATTAGAGAAATGCAAATCAAAACCACATTGAGATACCATCTCACACCAGTTAGAATGGCAATTATTAAAAACTCAAGAGACAACAGATGCTGGAGAGGATGTGGAGAAATAGGAACACTTTTACACTGTCGGTGGGAGTGTAAGTTAGTTCAACCATTATGGAAGACAGTGTGGCGATTCCTCAAAGATCTAGAAATAGAAGTACCATTTGACCCAGCAATCTCGTTACTAGGTATATACCCAAAGGATTATAAATTGTTCTGTTATAAAGACACATGCACACATTATGTTAGTTGTGGCACTGTTTATGATAGCAAAGACTTGGAACCAACCCAAATGCTCATCAATGATAGACTGGATAAAGAAAATGTAGCACATATACACCATGGAATACTATGCAGCCATAAAAAAGGATGAGTTCATGTCCTTTGAAGGGACATGGATGAAACTGGAAACCATCATTCTCAGCAACCTGACACAAGAACAGAAAACCAAACACCACATGTTCTCACTCTTAAGTGGGTGTTGAACAATCAGAACACATGGACACAGGGAGGGGAACATCACACACTGGGGCCTGTTGGGGGCTGGGAGAGCTAGGGGAGGAATAGCAGTGGGTGGGGAGATTGGGGAGGGTTAACATGAGGAGAAATACCTAATGTAGATGATGGGTGGATGGATGCAGTAAACCATCATGGCATGTGTATACCTATATAACAACCCTGCATGATCTGCACTTGTACCCCAGAACGTAAAGTATTAAAAAAATCAATCTGTGGGGGCCAAAAAAAAGCACAAGTACCACTGAAGTGCAAAATGACAAGTTGGGAACAAAACTTGCAACATATGTGGATAGATGGTTAATATACTTTACATATTAAAGATTTACAAATTAGCAAAAACAAAAACAAAAACAAAAACAACAAAAAATATACCCCTAGTAGAAATCTGCAGTAGGAAAACAAGCAAAGAAGAAGAAAAAATGCTTCACAGATGAAGAAATAAAAGTTCTTAATATTTATATGAAAATGTATAATAACCTGGAATTCCAATTAAATAATGAAATTTCAACTTAATATCCTGATATACTCAAGTAGGGTATAGGGGCAAGACCAGAAAATTGTTACCTGTTAGTTGAAAACATAAATGAGTTGAGGAAATAATAACAGAATCGTGGAGAACATGACAGAACTGAAAATAATTTTAAAGTAGGCACAACAGGACTCATTTTTCTACCATAGTATTAGTATGGAAAAAGTGTATAATTAAATTTAAAAATACTATGAGCACTTTGGGAGGCCAAGTCGGGCAGATTACTTGAACCCAGGAGTTCAAGATCAGCCTGGGCAACATGGAGAAACCCCATCTCTATAAAAAATATACAGAAATTAGCCAGGCATGGTGGCATGCACCTTTAGTCCATCCACTTGAGAAGCTATGGTGGGAGGAGTGTTTGAGCCCAGGAAATCAAGGCTGCAGTGAGCTGTGATCACACCGCTGCACTCTGATCTGGGTGACAGAGCAAGACGCTCTCTCAGGAAAAACAAACAAAATGCCATGAGTGTCAATTCTTACTTTATTATCTCTGTGTTCTTGTCCCTCTCCAATCATTATTTTTCACAGTGTACCCATGTCACCAATAATTGATGATATACAAATTATGATAATGATGAGATACATTTTCCATCTAAAAATAAAACATTGAAATGTTGATATTTCTGGTTACAGGTGAAGGTGAAATGAGAGAAGTACTTGCATAGAGTATTGGTGGATTTGTGAATTTGTATAATAGTTCTTAAAAAGTATTTAGATATGTTTATGAAAAATGTTGATATTCATTTAACCTGCAATTCCACTTCTAAAAATCTTATCCTGAAGAAAGAATCAGAGACATGGACAAAGATCTATGTATGAAGTTGCTCTAGTCAGTAGAATTTAAAATAATAAAATACTAAAACCAACCTGACATTCCATGTAGGGGAATGTTTAAGCACACCATGGACATCTATGTGGTGGAATAATACACAGCTATCAAAAAATTTTTTCCAAAGAATATTTATTCCTATGATCTTTCTTAACATCCTGTATAAATTAAAAGCATTCCTATAATGATATTATTTAATGGATGTGATGTTGTTACACACAAACACAAATAGATGTGTATTAATTAAAAAAAGACCCTATGATGGGTGCATCAAAATCTCACAAATCACCACTAAAGAACTTATTTGTGTAATCAAATATTGCCTGTTCCCCAAAATCTTATGGAAATAACAGATTTTTAAAATAACAATAATATTTTTTTAAAAAGAAAGTACTCTAGAACTATTCTTAGGGCATCATTGAGGGAGTGTGATTAGTTGACTTCTTTTCCCTTTACTTTCTAATCTAAAATTGGAAGGAAAGGAAATTTTTAAAAGATCATCATTCTCCTGTACACATTTTCCTCTATAATTTTCTTTCCTATTAATCAAATTTTGTTCTGCTTTCATTTATTGGTCTGAATTAAGTCTACAGAATCAGTTGAGTGTCAATATAGTATAAGCTTAACAATACAAGCTTTTGTCCGAAAAGCATGGATTCACACTCGTTGCTTTGTGATCTTGGGTAAATCTACCATCCATTCTAAGCTTCAGTTTTTGCATCTGAAAAGAGAGAAGAGTTAGAAGTACTACGCTGTCGGTACTATTAAGGGAGATGACTTATGTAAAGTGCTGAGCTCAGTTCCTCCACATAGCACAGCAGGTCCTTGAATAATGTCATTTCATTCAACATTATTTCTTTATAATGATGATGAGCAAAAAATAGATTGCCAGTGGGACAACTGTTTGCAGTCTGCATGTTCTCCCCATGTCCATGCGGGTTTTTTCTGGGTGCTCTGGTTTCCTCCCACATCTCAGATATGTTCACATTGGGTGAATTGGCATGCCTATATGGTCTCCGTCTGAGTGGGCATGGGTGTGTGTGAGTGCACCTTGAGGCTGGATGGTGTCCTGTTCAGGGCAGGACAGATTCAGGCCATCCAGAACCTCGACTGACCCAAACGGGTAAATAATTATCTTACTTGTCTTTATTCATCTTAAATGTATGTACAGATATTTAATATGTGAAATGTTTGGTTCTTTATTTGAAGTTTAGTGATGTTTTTGTGAGCAGAAATATGCTGAAGGAGCTTAACTCTTGTTTGTATCAATTAGCCTGAGGGAAAATTGGTTCTATTTTCATCATATTGCTTTGAATTGCAGTTTCCAAGAACTTATCAATGTTAAGTGAGGACTTACTGTATGTTCTTGGTAAAGTTAGTTGTTGTTAATATACTGTTTTTTAGTGTATATCCCAGCAATATCTCAAATGCATTCTATGTAACACCATTCTAACAGATCGTTTATTAGATATTTGTAAAAGGGTTATATGGTCAAGTAACCAGAAATTACTACAAATCCTACATTACTTCTTGATGATTTACAATGCATCGAGATCAAGATGAAAAGATCTAGGTAGTCTAATAGCACATACATACATATGTTATTGTATTTTAAAAGCTTGAATTTCCCAACTTATTTCTGCATAGAACAATTAATATTTCCCTGAACATTGGATGTCATCCTGTGGAACATTATCTGGAACAACCATGGCTCTAAGGTAGGGGCATTAGGGTGAACTTCTTTTTGTAAAGATCTACATATTAAGTATATAAGGCTCTGTGGGCCAAGATAGGCAAAATTGAACAGCTATTCTCACCAAAAGGTGAATAGTCATTTTTAACTTTTAAACTTAAAACAAAAATAGTGGGCTAGATTTAGCCTGCCAGCCATAGTTTGTCTACCTATGTTTCAAGAGACGGCATTGTTAAGAGGCAAATGAAAATTTTAACAGGTGCTAGACCACTGATATGAAAAAATTAAAGTGTGCAGAAGATGAGAGAGATGTCTCTTCTGCCACTGCTGTTACAGCCCCTTTCCTAGCCCAACCTTGAATATATATAATAATAAATAGTTAATACCTCCTTGCCACAGACATACCATTTTCCAATGGACCATTTTGAATAAGATTACAGGATCCTTTTCAACCCATTTTTTTTTTCTGGACAACCACAAAGAATTAATCAGAATTGACAGAAGATATAAAGCCTATTTGCCATTCCTGATCTTCAATACTCTTCTTAAAGCGTATTATTTAGAATTTGACTTTGGTGTGACCACGCTGTTGTAGAATAGAAAGAGGAGTCATTACCTTACTTGACCAAAATTGTCATAGCCTAACATTGCAAACATTTTTGCAATCTCATTATTCTATGGACACACAGTGACCTACCAATCAACTAGAAGTCTTGAATTGTTCTCCATACGTATTGTTCTTAAGTCACACCTTGACCTTTTTATAGGTTAGATCCAAGTGCATAATATAATATTTATCTCAATTAATATCAACAATTCTGTCTACTAATCAGTCCGTCCTAATGAAGATCTTTTGCATTCTAATTATTGGGTATTTCTCTCAACATCAACTCATTTAAATCAAATTAATATGCCTTTGGATCTTTATTATAGGTCAACGTGATTAGTAACAATGGCCTTAAATAGAATTCCAGAACATGCCATTAAAAACCATCTTCGCAATAACCAAACTTATGATGTTTGAAATTATGCTCCCCATCAGGTGTTGAGATCTTTAGAATAACATTTATGTTCACACTATATTCAGCATCTGCAGAAAAAAAATACATTTTTGGAGTATACGGAGATTATTTTTTCCAAAACCATATCGAGTTACAAAATATAAGAAACAAAGAGGACTTCAAGATTGCTCTAGCACTGTTGAGTCTCAAGCACCTACTCCAGCCAAAAAAAAAAAAAAAATCGAGGCAAGTATTGCGTTCAAGGAAATGCTTGCTTTTCAACTAAATCTCTTGGCCGAGCAGTAGAATAACTGTCATCATGAAAGATAAAAAGAATATACACACAATTGAGTTTCATAATGCGAAACAATAAAAAATGTGAGTTACTGTTATAATACAGCTAGAAGACATTAAATACTATCATGAAAGAGCTCTGAAAAGTTACAGGTGTTATACAAACTTAAGTGTTACCAGCAGCGAATCTGTATGGGTCTGCAGCAACCTCAGTTCTTGCCTCCTCAGAAGAACAATTTTAACCAAGGAGATGGAAGGCAGAAAGAGAGACTGAGGCAAACCTTAGAGCAGGAGTGAAAGCTTATTAAAAACTTTAGAGCAGCAATGAAAGAAAATAAAGTACACTTGGAAGAAGGCCAAGTGGGTGACTTAAGAGATCAAGTGCACAGTTTGACCTTCGACTTAGAGTTTTATACAGTGCCTTGCCTCCAGCGTCTTGCATCCCTTCTCCCCTGATTCTTCCCTTGGCATAGGCTATCCACATATGCAGTGGCCTGCCAGCACTTGGGAGGGGAGCATGCACAGCGTGCTTACTGGAGTTGTACAAATGCTCATTTGAGGAGTTCTTCTTTTAACAAGTGACACTTGGAGGCCATATACCAGTCAAACTCTGACGTCTTGTCTCCTAATACACATGCTTGCGCCCATTTGGCCGACTCCTCAGATCATATTGGAAAGCTGTTGATCACCAGTTTCAGGTGGTTCTGTTTATTTGGAGACTGCCTTTCCCTGGTGTGGGCTGCGACCAATTATTATGTTAGAGAGACAGTTAACAACTGCCTGACCATCACTGGATGGTCGCCTGACATTCTGGTGGGGTGTGTGTGTGTGTGTGTGTGTGTTGGTGGGAACTCTCTTCTGTTCTGCTCTTGTCTGTTACCTACTGTAACATAAGGAAACATTTTTAGAATGTATTTTGTTGCCTTAAGGTGGGCAGTGTTTCTCCATTTATGTATTTCTAGAACACAGATGCAAGAAGAGAGTGGTATTCTGTAGTCCTTAATGTTATCACCTTCTGATTGTATTTTCTTCATTTGCAGTTTTTTTTTCAAAATATACTTATTTTCCTTTTATGGCTGATTTTCTTCATAATAAAATATAGCAACACATTTGGTAGATTCTAATTTCTTATGTTAACAGAATGCTTTCAACACAGAAATCTTACTTGGATATATTCTTGTGCAGGGGTCAGCAAACTTTCAGTAAAGTGCCAGATAGTAAATATTTTAGGCTTGGCAGGCAAAGAGGCAATGTCCTCAACTCTGAGCAACTGTTCTCACTTAAATAATAATAGTCTTTTTTGCATTCTACATTTAAATATGCAAAAACCATCCTTAGCTCATAGACCTTGCAAAATCAGGTGGTGGGCCAGATTTGGCCATTGGTTGGTGGTCCCCACTATAGAGTATTGACCATTAAAAAAACAAGATCATCGTTGTCTGGATGTCCTTCAGAACATGAAACTTAGTAATTTACATTGTAATGAACTGATTTGATTGTGTGATAAGATAGAAGGCAAAGTTAAAAAAATAACCTCCGTTTTGGCCACTAAAGAATTCCACATGTCAAGTTTCAAATTCTTTCAATAGAAAATATTAGAAACTAAAAAATCCATAGTATTGCTTTTGAAATAACAAACAAACATGTATTGCCATTTTTCAGGCTGTGACTGAGTAACAGAAAAAAACCAGATAACAAGACTGACACTATGAACCTAACTAGATCTCAAGCCTCTTCCGCTAAAAATCCTTAACATTAATAAATACCTTCATCATTCATATAAAGATAGATTATGTCTCATAAAGCAATGTATAAAATGTTTAAACATGGCTTTTCAGGAATAACCACAACGAATCTTGAAATCCTTTAAATTTACCTTCAAATCTGTTTTTCCTCCTACATAAATAATTTAAATATAAGTATCTTTAAGAACTTTGTAATAAATAAGAAGTCAAAAGCTGAATATTCATGCATCTCTTTAGTATAATAATAAACTGTAAATGCCCACCAATGACTTCAAGAAGAGTAAGCAACATTGCATTCTAAATGAGAAAATATGAGTCACAACAAATTTCCCAAGTGAGAAGCTTTTATTTCTTCATTTTCAAAAAAGAATTAAACTCATATCTAAAAATGCAGAGACAATTCTGTATACCCTTAGGCATCATAATGCATCACTGACTCCAACTCTAGGGGTCCTTTTGTCATGTATTCTGGCCTGGTCACACATTTTGAGGACCCCTCCTGTATTTGAAGAATTCTTTATCTCAGGAGACCTGCATCCCCACGGTAGAAGCAGAAAAACGTGCTGAAGTTAAAGTCTCCCTTTCAACTCTCCACTTTGACTCTATGAGATTTCACTTTGAAAGAAGCAACATGAAAAAATCGTGGTGCTATACATAGAGTTCATTTTCTCATGAGGGTGAGTATAGTGGCATCTTGCTTTCATGGACAGGAGGGCAGAGGCTCTGAAATTCTTTCCACAACAGCAGCATCAACAACAACCAAAGCCATAGTGGTGTCCTTACTAAGCAGAAGTGGCTTTCTTGGGAATCTTTTCTTGGCATGTTTGGGTGGCATTCTTCTTTGCTTTTCAGTCTCCAAGGCTAATGTTCTGGCCCATCCTGTGAGGCCCCTATCCTCATTCATCTTAGGTTACTGTTGTAGGTTGAATTGTGTACCCCAAAAAGATGGTCCTAAACCCTAATACCTGTGAATGTGACCTTATTTAGAAATAGGGTCTTTGTGGAAAAGAACATGTCCTTGTGGAAAACAACAGAGATACAGGGAGGAGAATACCATGTAAAGACACAGAGACACACTGAAACCTTTATGTAAGGACAGAGAAAGAGATTCCAGTGATGCAGCTGCAAGCCAAGGAATGCCGAGAATCAATGGCCACCATTAGAAGCTGGGAAAGGGCAAGGAAAGATTCTACAGTCTCAGAAGGAACACAGGCATGCAGGCACCTTGATTTTGCCCTCCTAGCCTTCAGAACTGAGAATATACCTTTCTGTTGTTTTAAGCCACCCGGAGTGTAGTACTTGGTTATAGCCGTCCTAGGAAATAAATACGTTTCCTTGGAATACATTTCCTTGGAAGGAGATCCTGAGATAAGGACTCAGTGCAAGTGACTTTTTAAGAAGTACTCCCAAGAGAGACCAGTAAGAAAATAAAGTAAGCAGGACAGGAAAGAATTTAAAAGCCAAGCAAGGATGAGCTCTTAGGCAAAATCCCTGTTTCATCTTGATCCTGCAAGGAACTCTGAAGGTTAAATTACATCCAGAGTTTGTCCCAATTTTGGGCAAAAGAGCTGGACTCTCATACCTGCAGTCACAGGGGCCAGTCATGGGTGAGGGCAGCCCCATGAGACCCAATCTGTGTAACACTTCAGGTTCTCTGTGCATGTTGGTAAAGCAGCATTTATATCCCTTGAATAGGCCTTAAAGAAAGTCAGAGGTGCCAACCTTAGAAAAAGATTGCTGGAGAGACTGGCTGTGAGGCACATGAACATAGTAAAAAGGATTTGGGAGTATCTGAGTGTCTTAGTCTATTTGTGCTGCTATAAAGGAATACCTGAAGCTGAGTAATTTGTAAAGAAAAGAGGTCTATTTGGCTCTCAGTCAGCAGACTGTACAAGAAACATGACACCAACACCTACCTCTAGTGGTGGCTGCAGGGTGCTTCCACT
Source organism: Cacajao melanocephalus (assembly GCA_963573385.1). NCBI lineage: Eukaryota > Metazoa > Chordata > Mammalia > Primates > Pitheciidae > Cacajao > Cacajao melanocephalus. The sequence continues at coordinate 9,042 of CAUYLG010054872.1, forward strand.
CATGAAAGAAGGTGAAGGGGGAGCCGGCATGTACAGAGATCACATGGTGAGACAGGAAGCAAGAGAGAGGAGAAGGTGCCAGGCTGTTTTTAATGACCAGCTCTCTGGGGAGATAATAGAGTGGGAACTCATTACCTAAGGACAGCACTAAGCAATTCATGAGGAATTGGCCCCTATGACCCAAACACCTCCCATTAGGCCTCACCTCCGACATTGAGGATCGTATTTCAACATAAGGTTTAGAAGGTCAAATATTGCAACTGTAGCATTGGGTAAAGCATGGATCAAGCCCACTATTCCGGATAGTAAATTTTCTCCTCAGATTTCCTGGATTGGAGTCTGTTGTTTGCAATTAAGAACAATAATTGATATGTCACCCAAAGGAAGAAAATCATCATTTTTAAACCCTAAAATAATAGTTCAAAGTCATTAATCTTTTAAAATATATACAGGTTCCTAAAATGCTCTGGAAAAGTCCAGTTTTTATAAAGCACATCCTGTTTTAAATGTATTAAGGGAAACTCAATATTGAAAGAAACACTTGTAAAATACTGAGTAAAGTCAAGAGTATTTCCATAAATATTCAAACATATCAGTTTTGTTAATACATATTTTCTATAAACCTACTATTATCATCAACAAATATGTTACAAGTAACTCATAGCTATAGATCATTGTTCTTGGGACTATGAAAATTATAAGATATGCTTCCTGCTTTCAAAATTTCATATGCTGCTGTCTGTGAGATCTTTGGCCCAGTCACTTGTCATCTTTGAGCCTTGGTTTCCCTTTCTGTAAAATACAGAAGATAATGTTAATACACAACTGCTATGGACATTATGATACAACTTATGTAAATGCTTTTTGTGAATGTAAATGATTATATAAACATAATGATACTAAGAAACATGTAAGAATATGGTATATACAATAAATCTCACAGGAATTACAAGTAAAAAACAAATGAAATCCATGGGTTCTGTGGAGGGCCAGTGGCAGGAATATTCCTCTCAAAATTATAGGTGCACTGAACAGTTGTCACTGGATTCCAGTAGACCCTTGAACCACACGTGTAACTGCTGACTAATTCCGAATGCATCAGGTGAAATTCTAGTTACAAATACCTTCCCTCAGAGCTTTCCTGCAAGGAGATACTGTTGCAAGCAGAGAATGTGAATGTCTGAACCCTTTCTCTAAATTTCTCAGTATAATTTAAGAAGTTGGTGTTCTGGTGAGTCTGTGTGTTATGAACTTGATTACTGTGAGTTTAATAATTTAAGAAGTTGGTGTACTGGTGAGTCTGTGTGTTATGAACTTGATTACTGTGAGTCTGGCCCCGAGAGGTGACTCTACTCTTAATGTGTAAAGCCAAGTTTGTGAACCTCCAAACTGATAAGCAGAGCCTGAACCTTTTCCAATTCACAAAGACACCTTAGGCCAGAGGTCCCCAATCTTTTAGGCACCAGGGACTGGTTTCGTGGAAGACAACTTTTGCATGAACTGGTGGGTGGGGGACAGATTTGGTATAATTCAAGCACATTACATTTTTTTGTGCACTTTATTTCTATTATTATTACATTTTAATATATAATGAAGTAATGATACAACTCACTATAATGTAGAATCAGTGGGAACTCTGAGCTTGTTTTCCTGCAACTAGACAGCCCTGGAGGTGATGGAAGACAGTGACAGATTATGAGGCATTAGATTCTCATAAGGAGCATGCCACCTGGACCCCTCATATGCACAGTTCACAATAGGGTTCACTGTCCCATGAGAATTTAACGTAGTTGCTCATCTGACCAAAGGCAGAGCTCAGATGGTAATGCAAGTGGTGGGGAGCGGCAGTAAATACAGATGAAGCTTCACTCACTTGCCCGTCATTTACCTCTTGCTGTGTGGCCCATTTTGTAACAGGCCGTGGACTGGTACTGGTCCATGGTCAGGGGCCTAGGGATCCCTGCCTTAGTTGATGGCTTAGAAAGTAATCAGCATTCTCTTCCTTGAATCTTCTACTCTATTTATTGCATCTTAAATGTAATAAATGCCATAGTTTTCTTTAGGTTCTTGAGATTCCTTTTAACTAAATCTGTAAGAGGCCTATGAGACTCAAACATAGTAATGATCTATATTTAAATGTCCATCAATTCTGACAGCTAGTTTGAACGCAAATAATTGCTTTATGGACTGCTGGTCCTTCAAACAGAAACTATAGAAACCTGTATTTTTTTCCCTTTGGATTTAAGACTCTGTTCACTCATATTTGAAATATGTTTATGGTAATTTGATTCTTGTTTGTTTTTCAATCTATTCTTAGTGCAGAGGAATGGCAGGAATTTGAACACTCCTCTACTTTCACATCCAAGCAAGCATCATTGAAAAAACTTCAGTGCATGCTCAATTAAGATATTACGTTCATATTCTGGCTTGGCTCTTCTAGCCTTAGAGAGGGGTTTATGTACTCTTTTTAAAAAAATTTTTAATTGTAATTTTTGTGGGTACATAGTATATGTATATTGCACTCTCTTATTTAGAAGATTTTGTTAAATATCTGGATAATATTTCTTCTTTTTATCATTTCTATTCTTGTTCTCTTTTAGGATTTTCAATCTCTACTAAGCCTTCAGACCTCTGTCTTTCCCTATCAATGCATGCACAAGTCTTATCTTTGTTAGAAAGGAAAAAAAAAATAAAGGAAAGTAGTGGGGCAGGGAAAAGGAGGGAAAGAAGAAAAGGATAGATGGAGGAACAGTAGAAACAAAGGAAGGAAACAAAGAAGAGACAAGAACTGAACACATTTATCTTTTAAAAATCGTGCATACACATATTAACACATTTTTGAAAGACACTAATTAAATGCCTGCTATATGAAAGATTTTGGTATAGTTGTCAGGGAAGTAAAGATAAATTAAACATTAAGTTGCCATCTAGTTGAACAGACATCACGTATTTGTAAGTAACCTAACACAAAGAAAAAGGTGGATAAGTTCTCTAAAAGGGGCTTAGAAAGGTGATCATGATAATGTAAAGGGGAGGAAGACAGTAGTTTCAATCAGCAAGGGGATGGAGAAGGCAGAAAGAGTCTTGTGAAGAGATAACACTTGAGATGGGCCTTTGGGGATAGGTAAGATTTGCTTTCCCTTCAAGTTTGTCCAATAAATTTTCTACAGACTTTCTTATGCAAGTTTCTTGGAAGCCTCTCCCAACACGCAGTCATTTCCTAGTGAATCCGTCTTCTATCCCTACTCCATTTCCCAAATTGATTCTTCAAACAATACCCATGACACTTTTACACTCAAACCCCACATCTTGGTGACTTTTTATTATTTTTTTAAAATTGTTCTCCAAGAATAAAACTTAGTCTCTTAACTTCCCTAACATGGCATTATCCTAGGTTTCTTCTTATTTTTGACCCAGGCCACACACTCTAACCAGCACTGTTTTGTGGTCACTTTGGTATTATAGGTCACCTTTCTATGACACCCTTAAAGACTTGCACTAAAACATAAATCAAGACCTAAATATATGCTCTTGTAACCTGAGTGTGATGGAATCCCCTTGAAAGACTGGTTTTTTTGAACCATGCTCACCTTTGACCAAGACTCCGGCATGAAGGCATCTTTACAAACCATATTCTGTTCCGCATTACATTAATAACAAATCAGTATTTTACTCAAGATGTTGTAGGAAGACAGAAAATAGAATTTACTTTGCCTACCACCATGGAGAGCCATCTACCCCTTCTGTTCCTCTTATGAAATGTCTTACCATGTCTACTCCATGCCCCTACTTTCTATAGATAAAAAATAAAAGACTAAATTACAGTTTGAAAATAGAATAAAAATTGTGAAAAAATTCATGTTGAAAGGTAGAAAGATAATGAAGAGTGAAAATCAGGAAGTGAAAAATTGGGAGGATACAAAGAGAGAAAAGAGAGATGCAGTACTAACATTTTCATCATATATAGTAGGGTGTTGAGAGTAATTGATAAATATGAAATGACAGTTTAAATCCATAATATAAAGGTGTAAAGTCCTTTAGAGGGTCAAAGTTCTTTCAGATAGCTCTTTGATAGAACTTTCAAAGATTGGGAGTAAGTGGGGAGTTACAAGTTGGCAGCGTAGTGGAAATAAAGTAGTGTAAACTTCTCATCTTTTATGTCTAATACGTTATATTAAATTTGACAAATGAGATCTAGTAATTAAGCATATCATTTAGCATTTGGAGGCAATCACTCCAAAAAACTACATATGAAACCATTAAAATGATTTCCTCAGCTACTGAGACTGAAGGTATTAAGACCATCTGCTGTTTTCATTGTAAGTCCTTTGTCCTACTTGATTTTTTTTTAAACTATGCACCTGGATTTTTTAATTAAAATTTCACAAAAGATGAACTATATAGAAAAATATTTTAACATCAATTTCTAAATTGTTTTATTTATTATTATTAGTATAGATGGGGTCTCACTTTGTCACCCAGACTGGAGTGCCATGGTGCTATCAAAGCTCAATGACACCATGAATTTCTAGGCTCATGACTGAGCCTCCCACCTCAGCCTCCTGAGTACCTTGGACTTCAGGCACTTGTCACTAAATCCAGCTAATTTTTAATTTTTTTTTCTTTATAGAAACAGAGATCTTGCTATTTTGCCTAGACTGGTCTCAAACTTCTGGCCTCAAGAAGTCCTCCCACCTCAGCCTCTCAAAGTGCTGGGATTATAGCTGTGAGCCACTGTGCCCAGCCAATTCTTAAATTAATAGCTTTTATGATTTTTTGGTAGAGAATTCCTACCCTAATATATAAATTTTAAAATTCTTAATATAATTAAATATATATTTTCATGCTAAATCTATATGCTAGTAAAAATAAGCAGATTCAGATACAAAAGTTTAATTACAAAATAATAGAAGAGCAGTCTTCAGAGAGATATTATTTTATTTATCGGATTTTTTTTTTGGTGTGAATTAGAACATTTAAAAATATTTCGTTTCAAATACCTTGCCTCAGGAGCAAGGACATCATTTGAGAATCAATGTCCTAAATATTCACTGCTGGGTATGTCTCTCCTAAAAATAGAAGGCGTCTATTTTTATCAAAATACAGGTCTCTGTAGGTAGGTGGTTTTGTCAATCTGTCTTGGCTTTTTCTCTTTTTTCTCCTTTTTCTATAAGCTTTTCTAGTCTGTTAGGCAGTTCTTACATTGCCTTCTTTTTTTTAAAATAAAAAATTCAATTAGGTTCTCTCTGTTTACTATTCACATAACAGAGTCTGAATATGTTTTAAATTCTATGTTATATTTAGCGAACAATTTATAATTTCTTGTGTTCAATTCCAAAACTAGATCAATGTACTGTTTTTGTATTTTTGTTATTAAAATAATGAACCAATGAGCAAATGAATGAATTAACAGGCAGGAAAAACAAAGGAAGGAAAGAAGAAAGGAGCATAGGTAGAAAGAAGATAAATACCTGAGTTGGTTTCTACCTGTTTAAGTAACCTTTGTTTAATTTTTTTTTTTTTACTCTGCTTAGTGGCCTTGATAGAAAAGAGCTACCACAACTCTGGTTGAAGAGGTCTCAATATTCTGTTTTAAATTCTAGTGGATGGAAATGCTGATAAATATATTGAACCACATATTCAAAGACATGCTATTTTAAGTGAGCTAAATCTTCGTTTTTCAAAGTGGGGATAACTTGAAAATTCAAATTTGATAAATTATGGAATGTAAAAGCAAATCACTACCGAAATCAGGCAAGCTGAGCCTATCTTTTGACAAGTTTCTAGAGGTATAGCTATCCTTTTGAGAAAATATATCTTTAAATATATTCTGAAATGCAGAGAGCCTAAACACAGACCTAGAATACTAGAAAGGGCAGGGACTGTAGGAACAGCACAATATCTTATTATAGATGAAAAGCCTGAAGTCCAGGAACATTTGAAGACTTGTATACAGCTCAGTGTCAGAGAGGCAACCTATGAAAAACTGTGATGCTCAAAACTGATTAAGCCACACACTTAAAAATGGGTCCATTTTATTCTATGTAAATTACAGCTCAATGAAGTTGATTAGAAATTAAAGTTCCCTTTTTGCTCACAAGTGCACCATGAGTCTGGCTTCATCAGCATGATATTCATTATCCTCCCATTCAACATGTTATCTATTGATTACCTAATACATATCAGGGATTGTGCTAGGCACTGGGAATAAATGAGCAAAAGCAGATATGACACCTTCCAAATGGAGCCTCCAGGCTATTGGGAAGAAGCATTAATCAGAGAATCATACCAATAAATACATCACTCAATTATGCTGACAGCTGCTCTGGAAGGAGATACTGGCATTCTGGTAGCCTGCAATAGAAGGTTCTAACCTGGTTATGGAGGTCAGGGGACTTTTCTTAGAGAAGGCACAATTGAGTTGAGATCTAAAAAAAATATGGAAAGTTAAAAGGTACTTTTAGCTAGGGTAGGGATGGGGAAAGAGGGTGGGAAAATGTGTTCTATGCAAGGAAAGAACTTGTCAAAAGCCCTGGGTTGGTGGATATGGCACTTTCAGATGTCAGAAAGACATGTGGGAAGAATCACAGAGTGAGGGGGGACATGGAGGGAAAACTTTCATTAACTCAGCTGAGAAAAAATTAAGTTAAGCAAGGCTGTGTTGACAGAATTACAGAGATCAAATAACCCCCAAATGTCATTATTTTCATTTGGCATATTTACCTAAAATAGTTAATCAATTGGGTTAATTCATTGAATGTCTATATCAGTGATGTCAAAGAAAGTCAAGAACCAATTTGACAAATTTTGAATAAGTTCCTTTCAATCCATTCTGTGGTAGACAAGTAAGAACTCTATTAAGGGGAAAATTTCTCACAGCAGTTGTTTGATTGCTTTAACTACTTATTTGAGAAAAAAAATGCTTTCTTTGACTAGTATGGTAAACTGTAATTGATTGTATTTTTTACACAAAGGAAAAACTCATACACACTATAGTTGCTGCATTTCATCATGCAACTACTCAGGTCAATGAAGCTGACAAAATTAAACTAGCCATACTTACCTATGGGTCATTTTTAGATTACAATTTTGGATTAAAATTTTTCTTTTATAGCAGTGGATTTTATAAGGCAGCCTATTGGGCAACTTAAATTCCTGAGATCTGAAAGCTCCATATTGAGAAATCAACTAGTGCCAGGAAAGGCAAAACCTGGAGGTAGTGTTATCTAGTGGTTGAGAATTTGAGTCCTTGATGTTGAAATCTTGCATTTCATCTTCTAGCTGTACCACCTTCTAACTCTGTGACCTTGGACAATACACTTAACGGCTTAGTTTTCTAATCTGGGTGTTAAAGACAATAATTCCATCACAGGTTACTTGAAATACTGAGTGAGCTAATGTAAGTAAGTTGTTTGATACAAAGATTGGCACTCAAATTTTAGCTATTATGATTAAGCATAGCTCTTATTAGTTAATAAAGTGTATAGCAAGGTACTACTAACAGAATTGTCGATTTCAACATTAAATGAAGTGGTAATCTCTATGGATATAACGTCCGAAGTCAGAATGAGACATTTGTGAAATTGTCTGTAATCATCAACTATCCAGGTCAAAATTCCTGGAGGCAAAATAATTCCAAATTCCACCTCTCCTGAGATGTGGACATCTCTTTAACAGCTTTTTGAAAGCCAGGGGGCTCTCCAGACAGGTGGCAAGTACGCTGGGTCTAATCTGTTACAAGACTGTTTTAACGAAGTTGAGTGCACATCATAGATCACTGTCTTCTATTTTTCCACACTAGAATGCCTTTCGAACAAGATGTTTTATTTTCATGGTAATTTAATCATTAAATGTTATTAAATAGGTGTTATAAAAAGGCAACTGTTCCTCAGGAGCTTGAAATTGAGGATTTTTTTTTTAGCTGCCCCTGATTCCCCTTTTCGTTGTGACCTTGGGATTAGTTATTTAGCTATTCTATACTCTAACTTTTTATGCAAAATGAGAAAAATGCCACTTTTATGAGGAGGCTGTAAATTCCTAACTAATGCTTAAAGCACCGTTTAGTTCCTTTCATCTGAGAAAATTAAAGTAAATGAAAATATTTCATTATTAATAATCTAATTCTCTTTTAATCTTTTTAATACTATTTTAATATATGAGATTTTCAAAATTGGGTCATATTCTATATACATTTTTGAAGGTGGAAGCTATACACAAATAGATAAATTTTAGTTAAAACCAATTCTCCTTAAGAAGATCTAAAATGAACATAATACCTCTTCAATTAAACATAAAATAGCAGATTCAGGTACAGTCTAACTTCAGAAACCATTAGGATATTGCTACTTTAAGCATTTTGTTTTCATTAGGGTAAGACAATCATTTTCGTGGTTTCAGAATTTTTGGTGATGTGAAACATCATACAATCTTCGACGTATTTTTCTAAATGTAAACTGAAGTCGTGTCACAGTGGCATTGCGCAGCTGGTGGAAATGGTACATTTAAAAACAGAATGCCATTTGTGAGAAATGGATTCGTGAGAACTCTTTCCCGCAAATCACTAACTAGAGAGAAATACTGTGAAGTATTTCTCACCCTATGCTCTTATTCCTTATGCTCTATTAAAGCATTAAAAAACACAGTGATTTAACATGAACAAATCTTTTCAGGGAATCTTCATAAATATTGACATTTCAGTTGGACCCCATTTTGTTAAACTTTCTCAACATCCTTCTATTAAATGTGTAAACTTACCAAAATCTGCAGTATATTCCAAAGGAAGGATTTGAAAGTGTTAAAAAGAATGTGTCAAATATGTTATAAAGTTCCACCAGTGAACTTCGAATTACCCTTCCCCTTTCATATTTTCCAGTTAACATGCACACAGCTGCTCATGCCATGTAATCAACTGATTGTTACACAAGCATTTTCTAAAGCTATGACAATCTCAGATTTATGAGGTCAAGAAGTGCAGACTTAATCCATTCAATAGCTGCAATTTATCGTCTGATTATAATTGTATACACAAACACAGTAATGATTTAGATGACATAGTGTAAAGATGAAATCCGTTTATTTTAAAAGGGTTTCTAACCTTTAAAATATGTTGCCATGAACACCTTTCGATGTCCGCTTTTAACAACACAATTATTATTGTTTTATTGATCAGGGTTTTATTACAGATTTGACACTTATATTTCATGCTAATCGAAAAAGGTGTAATTTTTCTGCACAATTTTAACAAGAATATGGCTGTAATTAATTATATCACTATTATGTTTTCAGTGTCTAGAAAGAAGTGCTTAATTTATCACACATGTCTTCTATAGCATATGGAAACCTCTTTTAAAAAGACAGGGTGCGTGCTCCTTCCAGAGATGATAGGATATGACATAGGCACTATATTTATAGATTTCTGCCTCCATGCTGACCTGGTTTTATAGTGACAGCATTTCTGAAATGAGATTGCACATTAGCAACTTAGATAGCCTGGGCAGCACCCAATATTACCGTCGTTTGGTCTTATAACTCTAATTACTGGTCATTCCCTAATGCCTTCATAGATCAAGAAAACAATCTACAGAAAGAGCCAAAGTGGTGTGGGTGGAATAACCAGCAATATATATTGCAGATTTTTTTTTTTGGTTTGTAAGTTTTAACAAATAACTAAATGTTGTTACTAACTTGCTTGGCTACATATGGTAGTCTAGTTTTGTTCACTTCATACTTATTTTTACACATCAGTGGTTGTAAACTTAGTACATACCCTAAAACACATACACACACATGCACAGGCATACACGTGTATGTACACATGTAATGTTTACACTGATCTGCAACTTATTGTCAATGATCTTTAACTTTTCTAAAATATTGTGGCTCTATTATCCAATAAAGTTAGAAGCCTTCCATATAGCAGTATAATTTACGTTTCAAACAGAATTTAAAAAATAATTTATACCACATGCTAATGAAGCCAAGTTTTTTCTTGTTCAATTTTTATATGTTGTTCTATAACAAGCTTATTAAATCACATAAATTTACATTTCACTCTCCATATTACCTGCATATATGAATGTCATTATATACTGCTGTACTGTATTCATATCATTACACAATTTCTATTATATTAATCCATAAATTCTAATTAATACATATAATTTGACACATTTAGTATTCAGATACATGGCTTCATATTTTCTAAAACTCCTTACATATTATAAGGTTTGATCTATCTCTATATCTTTTTCCTAAATTTTCAGAGTAATGCTGATTATTTCAGTCTATTAGAAAACATTTGATTTAAGAACTTAAATGGGAAGGCATTAAATATTTAAAAGAATTTATAAATATAAAATTCTATAATGAACACTAGGTAGAATGTATTAAAAAGTATATAATATATTAGATGGGAAATGAAGTAAAATCAATAGTTGAATTGGTAGCATGTTCTACTGTAATTAAACAGTCATGCTCACTTGCTTTTCTGCCATCCTGTTTTAAATAGCACAATCCCAATGGAAAAACACAGGCTGAGTTTTTCTTCCCTCTTTGAAACAACTGAATCAATATTGTTATAATCAATATATCTTTATCTTTAATAGAATGATGAGGGAAGAACATCACAGAAAAGAATGAGCATTTCATAGTAATTCAAATGAAAAAAAAAAGACAATCTATTTGTGTTCTTGCCCTATGCCATCCTAATAACACTCATAGATTTTTGATTTTTGTTCCATTTTTTAAATGGTCCCTATTTGAGCATTTTCATCACCAAAATCAGAGCTCTCCTATTAGGTTTAGGTTGACTTGAAAATCTAGATTTTTGTTATCATTATCTTTCTAGTTTTAAGCCTGCTGTGTTAGTGAGCCTAGAAAACATTAGAAATGCATTTATACCCCTGAAATACTAGAAGGATTTGTGAAATATTAATGGTCTCACTTATTTACTCCTTCATTCACCAATATTTGTTGAGCATCCATTATGTTCCTGCCACTATTCTAAGCTCTTGCAACACGTCAGTGAACAAAACTCATAAAGATTCCTGCCCTTGTGGAGTTTACATTCTAGCAGGGGAGAGATGAGCAATTAACTGATAGTAAATAAGTTAGCTACATGGCAGGTCAGAAAGTAAAAGTTCTATTGGAAAAGAAAATAAAAGGGAAAGAAGACCAGGATGGAGAATAATTAGAGAAGTAGAGATTGAAATTTTAAGCAGTGTAGTGTGTAGGGTTTATTAAGAGTGCCTCACCTGAAGGAAGATCCTAACAAGATGAGGGAGGGAGCTATTTGTTATCTGTGTTAGTCCATTTTCATGCTGCTAATAATGACATACTTGAGATTGGGAAGAAAAAGAGGTTTAATTGGACTTAGTCCCATACGGCTGGGAGGCTTCAGAATCACAGCAGGAGGCAAAAGGCACTTCTTAAATGGCAGTGGCAAGAGAAAATGAGCAAGGTGCAAACATGGAAACCCCTGATAAAACCAGATCTTGTGAGACTTATTCACCACCATGAGAACAGTATGGGGGAACCGCCCACATAAGTCAAATTATCTCTTACCAAGTCCATCCCACAACATGTGGGAATTATGGGTGTACAATTCAAAATGAGATTTGCGTGGGAACACAGAGCCAAACCATATCATTCTGCCATGGCCTCTCCAAATCTCATGTCCTCACGTTTCAAAACCAACTGTGGCTTCCCGACCATCCCCCAAAGTCTTAATTCATTTCAGCATTAACCCAAAAGTCCACTGTGCAAAGTCTCATCTGAGACAAGGCAAGTCCCTTCTGTCTATGAGCCTGTAAAATTAAAAGCAAGCTAGTCACTTCCTAGATACAATGAGTGTACAGGTATTGGCTAAATATAGTCATTCCAACGGGAGAAATTGGCCAAAACAAAGGAGTACACGGTCCATGCAAGTCCAAAATCCAGCGGTGCAGTCAACTTTTAAAGCTTCAAAATGATTTCCTTTGACTCTAGGTCTCACATCTAGGTTTCGTGGATGCAATAGGTGGGTTCCCATGGTCTTGGGCAGCTCCCCTCTTGTGGCTTTGCAGGATACAGCCTCCCTCCCAGCTGCTTTCACTGGCTGGCATTGAGTGTCTGCAGCTCTTCCAGGCGCATGGTGCAAGCTGTAAGTGGATCTACCATTCTGGAGTCTGGAGGATGGTGGCCCTCTTCTCACAGCTCCACTAGGCAGTATCGCAGCAGGGACTCTGTGTGGGGGCTGCAACCCACATTTTCCTTTGTACTTATCCAGCATAGGTGCTTCATGAGAGCCCTACTCCCGTAGCAAACTTCCTCCTGGGCATCCAGGCATTTCCATTATTCTTCTGAAATCTAGGTGGAGATTCCCAAACCCCAATTCTTGACTTTTGTGCACCCACAGGCTCAATAGCACATGGAAGCTGCCAAGGCTTGGGGCTTACACCATCTGAAGCCATGGCCTGAGCTCTGCATTGACCCCTTTCAGGCATAGCTGGAGCAGCTGGGACACAAGGCACCAAGTCCATAGACTGCACACAGCACAGGGAACCTGGTTCCTGACAATGAAACCATTTTTTCCTTTAGACCTCTGGTCTGTGATGGGACAGGTTACTGAAAGGTCTCTAATATGCCCTGGAGACATTGTCTTGAAGATCAACATTCAACTCCTCATTACTTATGCAAGTATCTTCAGTCAGCTTGGATTTCTCCTCAAAAAATGGGATTTTCTTTTCTTTCGCATTGTCAGGCTGCAAATTTTCCAAACTTTTTTGCTCTGCTTCCCTTTTAAAACCGAGTGCCCCTAACAGCACCCAAAGCCTCATCTTGAGTGTTTTGCTGCTTAGAAATTTCTTCCGCCAGATACCTTAAATCATCTCTCAAGTTCAAAATTCCACAGATCTCTAGGGCAGGGGCAAAATGCAGACAATCTCTTTGCTAAAACATAACAAGAGCCACCTCTACTCTGGTTCCCAACAAGTTCCTCATCTCCATCTGAGACCACCTCAGCCTGGATTTCATTGTCCATATCATTATCAGTATTTTTTGTCAAAGCCATTCAACAAGTCTCTAGGAAGTTTCAAATTTTCCCACATTTTTCTGTCGTCTTCTGAGCCCTCCAAATTGTTAAAATTACCCAGTTCCAAAGTTGCTTCCTCATTTTTAGGAATCTTTTCAGCAATGCTCCACTCTACTGGTACCAATTTACTGTATTAGTCTGTTTTCACACTGCTGATAAACACATACTCAAGACTGGGAAGAAAAGCAGTTTTAATTGGACTTACAGTTCCACATGGCTGGGGAGGCCTTGGAATCATGGCAGGAGGCAGAAGGCGTTTCTTATATGGCAGCAGCAAGAGAAAATGAGGAAGATGCAAAAGCGGAAACCCCTGACAAAACCATGAGATCTCATGAGATTTATTCACTACCATGAGAACAGTAAAGGGTAAACCACTCCCATGATTCAAATTGTCTCCTGCTTGGTCCCTCCCACAGCATGTGGGAATCATGGAAGTACAATTCAAGATGAGATTTGGGTGGGGACACAGAACCAAACCATATCAGTATCTGAAAAGATGATGTTTCCAGCAGAGGAAATAGCCAGTGCACAGAAAATGTGGAATCAGGTGTATCAGTAGGAGGGTTAGCAAGTGCCGGAATTGAGTGGGGAAGAAGGGGTAAGAGTTACGGGGTTGCTGTCAGAGAGGTAAGAAGGACTGGAAGCAATGTAAGGTCATTGGCTTTCTACTGTGAGATGGAGGGCTATTGCAGGGTGCTGAGAACGGGCATGCACTCACCTAACTTGTACTTTAAGAGGATCATTTTAAGAAGGTGCTGTCTTGAGTGTAGGCTGTCAGGAGATACACATGGAAACAGGAGATGACAGCAGGAATCCAGTGGAGAGAGGAAGAGAGTCAAAGCAGAGTGTAAGCAGTAGCAGTGTGATAGAAACATAACCTGGTTCAAATTTGATAGAATTCCTAATTACTTACACATACCTAAATGCTTTTCTTATGTAAAGCTAAGTGGAAAGCAGCAACTATTTAGTGTAACTCTCCTATTTTCAGATTAAGATCAAATTCCAGAGAAATGATTCTCTTAAAAAGCATAATTTACACAAAAGTCTTATAGGTTCCTTTTTTTTGCTCACAGAAAAATAATTATTGTCAGATTATTCTTGTTTCATTATTTGCAAATAATATCACCATAATATATGGTATTATTTATTGAATATTCTTTTATTACTCCTGAACTTCCAGGTTCTTTTGGGAACTGAGATTAAGTAGATCTATGGGCAACCAATTGCATTCATAACCATTGTTCTTCCTTTCATCATATAGCTCGTGAGTTATTGTGAAGTGGTACAAAAAGGGTTATGTGAAATTGAATGGAAAGTTATAACACTGGCTCTAGGTGGCTGTGGTGCATAACACACATGGTGAACTGAATTAGATGTTTGAGGTGTGCTTCTGTGTGCCTTTTGTGTATACCTAGGCAACTCAGTTTACTTCAGTGGCTTCATTTACCTAGTGTTTCTTGCAGACAAAATCACACATAAGTAAATGTAAAATTTGTGTTTCACCCAGATTGTTCCTTAGTATGTGACTCATGTTGAAACAATTCACATTTTCAGAGCAAGTACACCATGAGTACTGTGGTCTGCACTGCTTTTGAATGTAAGATTTATAGAAGACATACCCATGCAACGGGCTTTTAAAAGGCTTGGATAAATTCCTTCATGGCTGATGCAATCTCACTAGAAAGTTTACATGATGGATAGCATCTTATTTGGTTAGAAAATAGTTTCCCCACCTCTAGGGCTGCTACCTGCTGTGTGGTGGGCAGGCTGGGTTTCAGGTCTACTCATCTTCTCAGACAGGCTGATGTGATAAACTAAAGTGAACTGTGAAGGATCAATAAGCTAAAAATTCACTGATTACTTTGCCGGACTTTATATAGTTTAATGTCAGTGTTTTGTTTCTTTTCAGTTGCTATAGTTGTTTGTTGCAGTGGTTTATATGAAAATTCATTCTGCGTAATTTTTTAAATTATTTTTATTTTTATGGGTATATATATATTTATGGGTGCATGAAATATTTTGATACAGGGATACAGTGCTTAATCACATCAGAGTAAATGGGGTATCCATTGTTACACATACTAAGGAACAATCTGGGTGAAAAACACATTTTATGTTAGCTTATGTGTGATTTCGTCGGCAGGAAACACTAGGTAAATGCAGCCACTGAAGTAAACTGAGTTGCCTAAGTATATACAGAAGGCACAAACAAGCACACCTCAAACGTCTAATTCAGTTTACCATGTGTGTTATGCACTACAGCCACTGAGAGCCAGTGTTATGGATAACATAACACCTCAAGTGTTTATCATTTCTTTGTGTTACAAACATTCCAATTATACTTTCATTTACAATTATTTAAAAATGTACAATAAACTATTGTGGACTATAATTACCCTCTTGTGCTATGAAACACTAGATCTTACTCGTTGTGTCTAATTATATTTTTGTACCCATTAACTATCTCCACTAACCCTCCTTCCACCCTACTACCTTTTCCAGCCTCTGGTAACCATTATTCTACTCTTTATCTCCACGAGTTCAGTGGTTTTAATATTAAGCTCTCACAAATGAGTGAGAGCATCTGAAGTCTGTCTTTCGGTGCCTGGCTTTTTCCACTTAACATAATGTCCTCCAGTTCCATCCATGGTGTTGCAAATGACAGGATATCATTGTTTTTTTTTTAATGGCTGAATAGTATTCTGCTGTGTATATATACTGCACTTTCTATATTCATTCATGTGTTGATGGACAGTTAGGTTGCTTACAAATCTTAGCTATTGTTAATGGTGCTGCAGTAAACATAGGAGTGCAGATATCTCTTTGATATACTGATTTTATTTCTTTGGGGTATATACCTAGCAGTGGAATGCTGGATCAAATGGTAATAAAATTTTTAATTTTTTGAGGAACCTCTATACTGTTTTCCATAGTGGCTGTACTAATTTACATTCCCACTAACAGTGTGTGAGGGTTCCTTTTTCTCCACATCCTCACCAGCATTTGTTATGGCATGTCTTTTAGATAAAAGCCATTTTAACTGAAATGAGAAGATATCTCATTGAAGATTTGATTTGCATTTCTCTGATGATCAGTGATGTTGAGCACTTTTTCCGTATGCCTGTTTGTCATTTGTTTGTCATCTTTTGAGAAATGTCTATTCCCATCTTTTGCCAATTTTAAAATTAGATTATTAGATTTTTTTTTCCTGTTGAGTTGTTTGAGTTCCTCTTACATTGTCTGGTTATTACTCCCTTGCCAGATGGGTAATTTTAGATATTTTTTCCATTCTACAGGTTGTCTCTTCACTTTATTGACTGTGTTTCTTGCTGTGTAGCTTTTTAACTTGATGTAATCCAATTTGTTCATTTGTGCTTTGGTTGCCTGTGCCTT
Organism: Cacajao melanocephalus; assembly: GCA_963573385.1. Classification (NCBI taxonomy): domain Eukaryota; kingdom Metazoa; phylum Chordata; class Mammalia; order Primates; family Pitheciidae; genus Cacajao; species Cacajao melanocephalus. The sequence goes on from CAUYLG010054872.1 coordinate 25,504, forward strand.
TGGAGTATTACTCAAAAAATATTTGCCCAGACCAGTTTCATGAAGAGTCTCCTCAATCTAGTTTTCTTTTTTTGATGTGTCTTTGTTTGGTTTTGGCCAGGGTAATACTTGCCTTGTAGAATGGATTTGGAAATATTCTTTCCTCTTCTCTTTTTCAGAACAATTTGAGTAGGATTGGTACTAGTTCTTCTTTAAATGTTTGGTAAAATTCAATGATAACAAACCCGACAAAAACAAGCAATGGGGAAAGGATTCCCTATTTAATAAATGGTGTGGGGAAAACTTGCTAGTCATATGCAGAAAGCTGAAAATGGATCTCTTCCTTACACCTTACACAAAAATACAAGATAACATAGAGAAGGAATTCAGAATCTTGAATTTTGTTGCGCTTCCTCAAAACTATTTTGATTTCTCTCTCTGAAAGTTTACGTATCCCTGTCACTCTGAGATTGGTCATTTGTGCCTTATTTAGTTTATTTGATGAGGTCATATTTTCCTGAATGGTCTTGCTGCTTATAGATGTTGTCAACGTCTGGGCATTGAAGAGGTAGGTATTTATTGTTGTCTTACCTGTCTGGGCTTGCTTGTACCCATGCAACTCAGAAAGGCTTCCCAATCATTCAAAGGGAATTGAGTGCTGTGACCTATGTCTTTGGTCACTGTAGCTGTATCTGCATTAGGGGGCACCCCAAGCCCAGTAATGATCTAAATCTTGCAGCCTTTTAGAGATATTGCCTTGGTGGTCTTAGTAAGATCTGAGAATTGCCTGGATTACCCGGCAGAGACTCTTGTTCTCTTCTCTTATATTTCCTTAAATAAACGGAGTCTCTCTCTTACTGTTGCACAGACTGGAGCTAGGGGAAGGGTGACACAGGGAACTCTGTGGCCCCTACTGTGGGGACAGCACTGGGTCAGACCTGAAGCCATTACATCCCTGGGTCTCACCCAAGGCCTGTGGCGACCACTGCCTTGCTACCACCAATGTTTACTCAAGGCCCAACAGCTTTTTAGTCAGTAGATGGTGAATCCAGCCAGGTGTGTATCCTTCCCTTCAGGGCAGTGAGCTACCCCTACCTCAGGGTGGGTCCAGAAATGCCATCCAGGAGCCAGGGCCTGGAGTCAGGAACCTTAGGAATCTACTTGGTGCTTTTTTTCTACTGCAGTTGAGCTGGCACCAAAGCCATAAGAAATGCTCCTTCCACCTTTCTCTTTTCTTTCCTCAAGCAGAAGGAGTCTCTCCCCATAGCCACCATCACCCTAATCCTGCAATGAGTACTGCCTGGATACCACTAATGGTCACTCAAGGCCCAATGGCTCTTCAGTCTTGTGCTAAATGCTGCCAGTCCTGGGTCTTTCCCTTCAGGGAAGTAGGCTCCCCTCTGACTCAAGGAAAGTCCAGAAATGCCATCTGGGAGCTAAGGTCTGAAATTGGGAACCCTAGGAGCCCACTTAGTATTCTAAGCCCCTGTGGCTGAGCTGGTGCCCAAGACCATGAACCTTTTACTCTTCCCTCTCCTTTCCTCAAGCAGACAGGGTCTCTCCTCATAGCACCATAGGTGGGAATATGCTGGGTCACACCTGAAGTCAGCATGGCTTTGAGTCTCACCCGAGTCCCATGGCAAGTATTACCTGGTACCACTGCTAGTTATTTAGGGCCCAAGGCATCTTTAGTCAGCAGGTCATGAATTCTGCCAGGACTGGATTCTTCCCTTCAAGGCAGTAGGTATTTTTCTGGTCCAAGGTGTGCCTACAAATGTTATCTAGAAGCTAGAACCTGGACGGGGGTCTCAGGAATCTTCCTGGTGCCCTATTGTACTGGCTGAGTGGGTTTCCAAGTTGCAAGACGAAGTCCTCTCTACTTTCCCCCTCCTCTTCTTAAGCAGAAGGAAGGAGTCTCTTCTGGGTCTGTGAGCTGTGCTGCCTGGGATTGAGGGAGGGGTGATACAAGCACTTCCTTTCCCATCCCAGCTGGTGTCTCATTAGGTCATGCGTACCCCAAGTATACTGGCTATGAGCAAAGCATAGCACCAGGCCTTGCCCAGGAATTGTGGTCTTTGTGACCTAGACTGTCTTTCACATTTATTTATAACCCCAGGGCACTTTAGCCTGTAATGGTGGGACTAGATGGAACTCAGTTTCTGATTGCTGGGATGGATGACCCCCCTTGGCTAAGGCTGGTCTAAATGTATCTTCTGTGAGCACTGATTGAATTGTGTTGCTTTCTGTTGTGACAGAGCAGCACTATGTTCTACTGCAAAGTCCCACAATTACTGTGCTCTCTCTCCTCTAAATGCACAGATTCTCTCTCCATACCATGTGGCTGCTGCTGGAGTTGGAGGAAGAATAGTGTCAGTAATTTAAGAATGTCTTCGCTTGTCTTTGCTACCCTCTTCAGTACCTTCTTCCTTGCTATGATTTTAAAGCCAGGTACTATGATTGCTCACATGATTTTTGGTTCTTATGAAAGTGATTTCCTGTGTGGATATTTGTTCAATTTGGTGTTTGTGGGGTGAGGGAAGTGATCACTAGAGGATTCTATTCAGCCATCTTGTGCCCCTTAGTCCCTGCATGATGTTATCACTCCAAGATACTATTGTTAAAAATTCCTAAACTATTTACTATTTCATCATCTAGTGATGAAAGAGAATCCCATTAAAAAGTCTAGAAAGAACACAAAAATCATAAGAAGAAAGAAAAAAGAAACAATAAAACTTCATAAAAACAAAATTTCTGCTCATCAAAAGATGACTTATTTGAAAATTGATATGTACAATCCACCAAGTTATGAAAAAAAAATAGTATTAGTACAAGCAGAAAAACTTTTGACAAAATTCAACACCCCTTCATATAAATATGAAGAAGTGCAACCTATTAGGTTGGTGCAAAAGTAATTGCAGTTTTGCCATTAAAAATAATTTTTATGTCAAAAAATTAATATTTTTAATGGCAAAACCACAGTTACTTTTGCACCAACCTGAAAAGGGTAGAATATTAAAAAACAAACAAACAAACAAACAAAACCTCTGACTTTCCATCCTGTGGTACTAAAGAGGGTGGAAAAAAAAAATCTCAGCATGCTAGAAGTAGAGAGGAGTTTCCTGAAACTGTAATGAACATCTTTAAAAACTCTTATATCTGATATCATACTTAGTGGTGAGAAACTAAACGCTTTTCTGCTGAAATCAAGAATAAGGCAAGGATGTCCCATCTCACCAATTGTATTTAACATAGTACTGGAAGTCCTGGCTGAGGCAGTAAGACAGGGGAAGGAAATAAAATATATAGAGTTTGGGAAGGAAAAAATAAAATTGTCTTTGTTCCCAGATGACATAGTCATTTATGTAGGAAATCCCAATCAAGAAAAAACTTCCTGGAACTAATAAGTGATTATAGCTAGTTTTCAGGTTATGAGATTAATATACAAAAATCAACTGCTTTCTCATATGCCAACAATGAACACACAGAATTTTAAGTTGAAAGTGTAACATTTATATTAACACAAAATTAAATACTTAGATAGAAATCTAACAAATATGTTTAAGATCTGTGTGAGGAAAACTATAAAATTTTGATGAAAGAAATAGAAAAGAGCTAAATATAAGAAGAAATATTCCACATATATGGATAAGAAGTCTCAATATTGTTGAAATGTCAGTCTTTCCCATCCTGATCTAAAGATTCAATATAATCCCAATCAAAATGCAAGCAAATTATTTTGTGTCTATCAACAAATGAGTCTAAAGTTTGCATGGAAAGGCAAATGGACCCAAATATTGAAGGAGAACAAATCCAGAGGACTGATACAACCCAGATTTAATAATTGCTTATAAAGCTACATTGATCAAGAAAGTGTGGTATTAGTGAAAGAATAGATGGACAGATAAATGAAACAGAATAGAGAGCCTAGTAGCTGACCTGCATAACTATAGTTAATTGATCTTTGACAAAGGAACAAATAATTAAATGGAGAAGGGATAAAAGTTCAACAAATGGTGTGGAACTATCAAATATCTCCATGCAAAAACATTCCAAGAATCTAGACACAAATCTTACATCTTTCATAAAAAGTAACTCAAAGTTAGCTCAAAAAATTAACTCAAAGTTATTACATAACATGAGAGGAAATCTAGGTGGCCTTGGGTTTGGCTATTTTTTTTTTTTTTAGATACAACATGAAAAGCATAATCCGTGAAAGAAAACACTGATAAGTTGGACTGCATTAAAATTTTAAAACTTCTCCTCTTTAAAAGACAGCTATGAGAATGAAAGGACAAAGCACAGACTTGGAAAAGTCTTGAAAAATATATATCTGATAAAGGACAAGTACCCCAAAAATATATATATATACCTGACAAAGGGTCTCTCAGATTGCTTTTTCACCCCAAACTAGACAAACTGATGAACTTCTATAGAAAGGATATATTTTAACCAATATTATTATCTTAAAATGCAAAATTTGAAAGTCAGAAAAGGAATAAGGAGTTTAGTGAGGGCTCTATTTTTACAGAAAAGAGACACTTTCTCATAGTTGAAAGCATTTTGAACTTTTCTTCGGCCTCCATATAGTCTCGTAAATTTTTAGGGTCTCATGTGAGCTTTTTTTGAGTGAGTTTCCATGCCTTCCAACAAATAATAAGTCAATAGAGTGTCCAAATAATTCTCTAAGAAACCAGGAGCTTGAAGAAAAATTCAGTGATCCATCCATAACCAACCACTGAATAGTTGAAACATATTAATTTGTTAGGCAAAAAAAAAGTAATTGATTGAGAGCCCAGGTATTGAATTAAATAAGGTATCCTCTTTGTTCCAAATCCTGGCGGAATTTTCTCAAAACTAAAATGTAAAAATAAACTAAGATTGAGTAGGAATTATAACTATATTGCAATTGAGACACAAATGCTAAACTGTATCCAATAGTATACAGCAACCAAATTCTTGATGAATGTGATGGGTTGAAAAATATTTTAAATACCCCGATCTTGTCTCAATTTGTGGCCATTGGTGGAGACTCATTGGTGCTGATAATGATAGTAAAAATAATGGTAAAATATTACTTCTTCAGGTAATTTCAAAGTTAGATCCCTACAGTGAAAGACTTGTGCGTCTTCTTTGGCTTCACCAACTCAAGGATTCCAGATATGGTCTTCTGCATATATTTTCCTGGCTACTCCCATTCAGGCCTCAAATTCAATGTTTGTTTTTCAAAGAAACCTTTCTGGACGGCTCCACCCTACTCCTTCTACTAGATTGATTTCAAGTCACATGCTCTCATAACAACTTGTAATTTTCAGTTGAACCTATTATAATTTTCATTACATAACTAGTATTGTGATGACTTATTTAATAAGTTTCTATCACTTATTCTATCTAAAGTTCCATAAGGGCAATGATCTTTTTATCTACTCATCACTGTAGCTCCAGTCTTTGACATTGCATAATTGCTGAATAGGTATTTGTGGAGTGTATGAATCATCATGGGAAGAAAGGAAAACAAAATAGTTACAGAATTGGTTTCAAGATAGGTATATAAATCTATGGAAAAGAATAAAGTCAACAAACAACCCACTTTTTGATAGATCACTGTTTTGCTATATACTCCACAACTATTTCCAATGCCAGGACTTTATAATTTGTACTAATTAGAGAGATGTTTTGGACATTTCAAATCCTTCACAAAATTCTATACTAGTGACCTATATCAGATATCAAAGTCAAAAGAAAAAAAATCACAATTTTAGAATACAAGATATGCGTTAGCATTAGTCATTGGCTCCCAAGTTCTGTTTTATATATAGAAATTCCATTGTTTCAGTATTATTGGCCAAAAACACCTTTCCCAGTACATTGTCTTTGCTCCTTTATAAAAAATCAGTAATCTATCTACAAGTGGTTTATTTATGGACTTCATTATTTTCTATTGATTTATATGTCTGTTTTGAAGCCAATTCCATAACATTTTGATTATTGATTCTTGAAATCAGGTAGTTTTAGCCTTCTAACTCTTTCTTCTTCAAAAAAAATTTTTTTTGGCTATTTTAGGCACTTTGCATTTCAATGTGAATTTTAGAATTAATTTGTCAATTTCTACAAGAAGCCTGTTAACATTATAAATGGATTGCATCCAATCTTTAGATCAATTTGGAGAGAATAGATTTCTTAACAATATTGAGTTTTCTGACTCATGAACCCAAGTGTATATCTTCATTTTTTAAAGTTTTATTTAATTTCTTTCAGCAATATTTTATAGTTTTCAATGTGATGGCTTCTCACATATTTTGTCAGATTTATGCTCTAGCATTTTAATATATTTTGTACTATTATAAATAATATAAGATTATCTATTTAGAATTTTATTTCCTGATTGTTCATTGTTAGTATATAGAAATACAACTGATTCTAAATATTAATATTATATCTTTCAATCTTACAAAAAAGCAAGATTCTATGTCAGATGATAAAGATGTCCTTGAAGTTAGCACTGAAAGCAAGAGACTCCACAACTTCTTCCAATGGCAGGACATTACAATTTGCACTAATTAGGGAGATCTTTTGGACATTTTTAAGAGGATCACCTTTTAGGTAATCCACGTTGGTTTTATTGGAACATTTAGTTCAGTGCTTTTGCCTAAGTGAGATAACATGGAAGAAATACACTTTATAAACCTCAAAACTCTATACAAGTATCAGTTAGTAGAAACTACTAACAAAACACAATTGAACAACTGAATGAGCAGATGACAACAACAATGAATGCCTGGAAGATCAACTCTGAATGTAGAAAATCCTGTCTACCAATGCAGATGTTATGTGCTGTGCCACCTTAATAGAAATGTCAATGTTAGCAGGCTTTCCAAACCCATCTCTTAAATGTGATCACATTTTCAAACTAACCACATGAGTCATGTTATTCATTCTTTTCTTAAATTGAGTGCAGATTGAGTGGATGATGGAGTGACTTTTTTTTTCTTTTATATATATATATATAAAAGAAAATATATATATATATTATTGTACTTTAGGTACTGGGGTACATGTGCAAATCACGCAGGATTGTTGCATAAGTACATACATGGCAATGTGGTTTGCTGCCTCCATCCCCCATCATATATATCTGGCATTTCTCCCCATGTTATCTCTCCCCAACCTTCCTACCCTCCACTGTCCCTCCCCCAGTCCCCCCCAACAGACCCCAGTGTGTGATGCTCCCCTCCCTGTGTCCATGTGTTCTTACTGTTCAACACCCGCCTATGATTGAGAACATGCATTGTTTGATTTTCTATTCTTGTGTCAGTTTGCTGAGAATGATGGTTTCCGGATTCATCCATCTCCCTGCAAAGGAAACGAACTCATTTTTTATGGCTGCATAGTATTCCATGGTGCATATGTGCCACATTTTCCTTGTCTAGTCTATCATCGATGGGCATTTGGGTTGGTTCCAGGTCTTTGCTATTTTAAACAGTGCTGCAATAAACATGCGTCTGCATGTGTCTTTATAATAGAACAATTTATAATCCTTTGGATATATACCTAGTAATGGGATTGCTGGGTCAAATGGAATTTCTATTTCTAGGTCCTTGAGGAATTGCCACACTGTCTTCCACAATGATTGAACTAATTTACACTCCCACCAACAGTGTAAAAGTGTCCCTATTTCTCCACATCCTCTCCAGCATCTGTTGTCTCCAGATTTTTTAATGATTGCCATTCTAACTGGTGTGAGATGGTATCTCAATGTGGTTTTGATTTGCATTTCTCTAATGTCCAGAGATGATAATTTTTTCATATGTTTGTTGGCCTCATATGTGTCTTCTTTTGAAAAGTGTCTGTTCATGTCCTTTGCCTACTTTTGAATGGGCTTGTTTTTTTCTTGTAAATCTGTTGAAGTTCTTTGTAGGTTCTGGATATTAGCCCTTTGTCAGATGGGTAGATTGCAAAAATTTTTTCCCATTCTGTTGGTTGCCAGTTCACTCTAATGATTGTTTCTTTTGCTGTACAGAAGCTCTGGAGTTTAATTAGATCCCAT